>CP139504.1:54696523-54913320 GCA_021014915.2 Artemisia tridentata subsp. tridentata
GCGCAATTACCTTTGAATTATCTTTTTCTTGGAAGAAGATTTGAAGATGTGAAAATGGTGGAAGTGTGATTTTTAACTGTGGAAGTCACAGTGAATAAGCGGCGGTAGTTTATATACCTTTCCTATCCACCACAGATGATCGCCACGTGTACCCCACTAGCTCCAATCGTGTGGCTAGGATAAATGACGGGACATGGCAAGTGGGCAACCTCTCCATTTCCCAAGGTACCCAAATTGCACTTTTTTGGACTAGATACATTACACGTGTGTTTTGGGCGGTAATTTTTTGAAAGCTTCCCGCGTACGCGTGGGGATATTTTCGATACGACTCTAGTCTAGCGTCCGCAGGTTTTACCCTGCGCACACTAGACTGGGGGGACATGATGACGTATAGTCTATACCCGGGTCACGAACCCGGTTAGTAAACAATACTAACAATTAAGCCCACCACGTATGGGCCGCAACTGGACTATCAGTTGCGCGGTTTGGGTCGACAAGGCCCAACCCCAAAGCTATTTCCGGAGAATATATGGAATATCTTCTAAATAAAGAAGATATATACCAAATCTCCGATGTCGGCGTACATGCCGAAGAGTAGGGAACACGAAACCTATTAGGGTTTCGTGCATATATAAAGGGCATTCCAGCCCTCGGTAAACGGTACGATCTTCAATAAACCCTAAACCATAAACTAAACCCTACGTTCGATTACTTACTCTCACGCCGGAGGATAATCGGGGGAGACAATCCCTCGATAAGCCTAACGGTGTTTGTTATTTTTCTTAGTGCGCAGGTCACATCAAGCATTAAGATTCGAATTGGTACGAGAATAGAAGCCCTATCAAGGAACGCCCAACTTTTGTATCAACATATATATATATATATATATAAAAATCCCAAAACACTCCCGTCGCACCGCGCGGGCTACCCCGCTCGTTTCCTATAAATATGAAAAGAAACATCATTTATCAATCTCGTTTTACTGTTTCAACATAGTTTCAAATGTTGAATTACGAGCAATATGGCATTCTAGTTTTGATAATTATTTTTGGCAAATAATAAACACTGGTTATATATGATCTTTTGATCATAACCTTAAACGAATATGCTATTCATAGCCCTAAGGGTTATATTGAGATGTCAAGATATACAATAATTGCTTATATCCTGAAATAAAATTACTCACCATTTACAAATAGAGTAAACACTAAAGATACTCTATATACCATCCAAAATAACTCATCACTCATTGTGCTTCTACGGCTACTTTTATTCTTATTCATGTCAACATTGTTTACAATCAACGACCCATTATACGTAACTAGCTCACTCTCTTTCACGTTAAAAGACTTAAATACCCTTTTATCTTCTTCAACGCTCATCATTACCATCTCCAGCCGCCGACACCCACTGCCGGCCATAAACACCTTTCGTTAAAACAACCACCACCACTTTTACCCACCACCACCAATCGAAAAATGGCAAATTACCAACAAAAAAGCATAATCAACAAATTTGTAAATTCATAACTAACAAATCTTAGAATCCATATGAATGTTATCTCTTCACTAAACTCCATTTTTAAAACTTAGAACTTTATAAATGATAAATTCATTTATAAACTTTACAAAACCTAGAACTCTACACATCTTAGAATCCATTTGTAAAATCCTCACGTTTCTGATGAGTAACTTTAGCTTCTGATTAGAAACTTAATAAATGATAAATCCTTTTACGTGTAAAAGTTTACCAAAATGCATGCATAGTCGCCAATGACTTGACTAAGGGTGGCTTTGACCTTATATTAATGGATCGGTTGACATATAGCGTGTTGTTGAGCTAGGCCACATAGGAGGGATGACACTAATTGCTTAATTTGTGTAAAGCAAAAGAGCAATAAAAGAACTTTTCTCTTTCTTTTGAAATATAACTCGAATCAATGGTGCTTGATTGGAGTTATGAAATGTGGAAGATGACTAAATTACCTTTAAAGATAATTTAAAATGAGTGTTTTTAAAGTAAATGAAGGATAACGAGTTATTTGAGATGGTACAAAGAGTGTCTTGAGTGTTTACGCTTACAAATAACTACTCCAACTAACCTTATGTATCACTCATTTTGCATATTTTTATTTTTTAATCATAATTATTGGGGCTACGTTTAGCAAACCTAATCTTAATCGCTAATTACCTAATAGTTACACCAAACAAGCACCAAACTTGCCCAGACCGAGACTTGAGCAGTTCTTTTTTTTTTTTTTCTTTTTTTTTTTTTTTTTTTTTTTTTTTTTTTTATATTGTTATTAACTAGAATCTATCGAGTCGATTGTTTTGGTTTAGTTCATTAAAAACATTCCGGTTTTTTATTTTTTTATTTTTATTTTTTATTTTTTATTTTATTTTTTATTTAACGAAGAGTTACAAATCCATTTTGCACACTTCTAGTGAAGATGATGTTAACTTTGTTAAGAGAGAACCAAATATTTGTTAACTAGCTATTAATTTTATACCACAATTTAACATATTTTTACGTGTTTAAGTTCTTGCTTTTACATGTGAAAGAAGCTTCCGCATGCAAACAATTAATCCTTTGAATCTTTTATCATTTTATACCGAAGTAAATTTACGCACAAGTGTCAAATATTAAACTAGTTTTTGATCATTAGAAAAAAACATGGAATTGGTCGTCAAATTAAGCATGTTATTCTTTCAAACTCTTCTAGAAGATGAAAACACATTCCTTTCTGAAAGAAAAAAGATACAATATTTATTACCGAGTATAAGTTTTTGAATTTGAATTTATTATTTTCTATATACCAACTACTATGAGGAATTTTGACTTTTGGTATAGAAAATTTACTCACAAAGCATATTAATTTCCATTCGATTTCTGCATGTTCTCAGGTTACGCAGTATCATGCACGGTTAACAGAGGTGGAGACAGGAGGAGGCAGGACACATGTCGTCCTCCTAGCTAAAAAATTGTAGTGTAAAATTTTTAATATATCTGGCTGTTTTTGTAAATAAGTTATATTAATCTGCGCAATGAATAGGTCAAATGAACGATTATATGATATGAACAGATATATATATATATATAAGATGAGTTATTATTACCTAAACAAACGACTTTTTATGTTGTGTTAATATGAAAGAATATTAACATATGGATTTTTTTAAATAAGTTATATTGATCTGCGCAATGAATAGGTCAAATGAATACGATTATATGATATGAACAGATATATATATATAAGATGAGTTATTATTACCTAAACAAACGACTTTTTATGTTGTGTTAATATGAAAGAATATTAACATATGGATTTTTCTTTTTAGCATATCACAACCTAAAATCTTACTAAGCTCAACAAATAAACTTAGGTAGTGTTACAATCTAAAACCAATTATAAATCGAAGAAGCTAGTCACCCTAGCTGGCTTGGATGTTAAAATTCATATTATCTTTAGAGGGGGAGCTTGTGTGTGTGTGTAGAGGGGGAGCTAGAGGGTACTCGCCTGCTCGGCCCCTCTAATAGGCCCGGTTTATTGTCTTGTTTAGTTGTGGTAGGATGCCGAGTTTTGTATTTTTTTTTTTTTGTGGTTCTATAAAATTGTTGACTTTCTAAAAAATAATAAAATAAATAGGCCCGATTCATTCTAAATTATAAGCATATTTGTCATCTCTTATTAGTTATTACATTGAACCCTCTCAATATTAACCAACTTTGTTACTAACAAATACCCTTGACCATTTTTCATTAAAATATTTAGGCAGTACTGTAGTTATTAGTCAAAAGAGATTATTGAACTAAGGTTCTATGACTTCTATCTTAGATTTTAATCCTATATTTATATGCAAAGCGCATGAAGCATATCAAGTAAACATTTTCACCTTCTAGTGTGGTGTTGCAAGAACAAAGTAAACATTTTCACATGATGGCTTCATCCATATTTTCACATACATTTCTTTGTAGCATTCTTCTTGTTCTTGTATTTCTATCTTCAATGGCGACATCAGACAATAGTATGCCATTAGCTCTTCCTCCTTTTTCAGGTAAATCTATTGATAAAGGCAGAATTATTAACTGAGTTTTTCTTACATATTTTATTTTGTTGGAGAAGGTTTATTTGATCTATGAATTTTCTAATAACTTTTTCTACTTCTCTATTGCAGATGATAATCTATGTAATGCAGTCAATTGTGGAAGAGGGAACTGCTCGGTTGATGTTACCAAACCATTTAGCTTTGTTTGTGAGTGTGAACCAGGATGGCGAAGAACTCGTTCTGAAAATGAAGATAATCAGCTTCAGTTCCTTCCTTGCGTCATTCCTAACTGTAACATCACTCTTTATTAACTTACTCTAGCTTTGTTACAACAGTAACTAAAAAAAATATGTTGCTATATATGATTCATAACAAAATATATTAGTGCAAGAGGTAAAGCGCAAAATATGTTGCTATCGTACACAATTAACCATGTTCCGCGTAAATGACATCAATCCGTTGGTTTTGACAGGTACGCTAGACTACTCTTGCATGCCTGCCCCATCTCCGAGCCCTCCAATCCCTCCAATCCCTCTAATCCCAGATAATATTTCTCTCTTTGATCGTAAGTCATCTACTTTTCTTGAACTAACACATATGATTAATCAGGGAAAAAATAGTTCTAACAATGCCTTTTTTTTTTTTTTGGAATTTGTTTAGCTTGTTTTTGGACATACTGTGGAGAAGGTACGTGCACTAAGAATCTTACGTACACGCATACATGCGAGTGCAATCCTGGATACACCAATCTCATGAACATCTCCCATTTTCCATGCTTCAGCAGTTGTACGATCAATCACAAATTTTTCACTTATAATATACAGTAACAAACCTGATAGTACATCTTTGAATAAAAGTTTGAATATTATGTATCAGGTGCGATTGGAATGGATTGCAGAAGACTTGGAATAAGCATGCAAGACACGACATCGCCTCCTAATGATAGTAACAGTCAAGGTTTGAATGATTCTTAAACATGAACAAAATTTCTTGTGAACTATCAAGTATAAACAATAAAAGTCATCCCATTTATGTTGAAATTTGACTTTTTTATGTTGACTTGAACTTTGACTTTGTAGGTACCAAATATCTTCATGGAGGGTTTCATTGGATTGGATTTACGATCATATCTGTGGTTATGGCTTTAATGGAATAGGATTCTTTTTTGGGTTTTGTTTAATGGTTCTTTTTAATATTTTAGTTGATACACATGTATGTATTGATGATATGTTTTTGTATGAAAAATAAGATAAAATGTTTACGTTTTTGATATATATAGAAGAATAATTTTTGAGAGAGATGTAGCTTAAAATACACTTATGACTTATGTACAGAAGTATCTCCCCATATGTGTATGCATACACACTTTCAAAAAGAGCAGAAAATCACCTAGTTTAAAATATTTTACCCGAAAAAAGTCAAACAACACGTAATAACTTATTATCACAAACTGATACACGCCAAATTCAGTTTGAACCAAAAGACACGTGGCTGGCACGTGTCAACCAAGAATTAGTTAGAAGGTTGGCGGGAAAAGCTGTTAGTGACTAGTTTTCCTTTTCACTTGTATAAATCACAAACTATCTTTTCATTTGTAATCATTCACTAAAATTGATTGTAAACCTTTCTCTCTTAATTCCATTTACAAACATTGTGAATCATGAATAATCAAATTCGGTTACATTTCTTCCTCATATGAAACCCAGTTTGTTATTCGAATAACTTTCACATTTCGTCTTTGATTTCTGGTTGTTATACTTTTTGTACGTATCAAGTGGTATCAAGAGCCTCTTTTCTGGCAACACATTATCTTCAAGAGTGTTACACTGACATTCTTGATTTTCCGGTCATCTTCTCCGGTCAATTCCGGCAACAAAACAGAAATTTCCGGCCAAGAAATTAGTCACCACTAATTTCTCTTGTTCTATTACATCAGATTAGCGCCAAACATCTGTACGATCACGAGGCTAGCCCATTAGTGGCTAATTTCTCTAGCTTCGAACAAGCTGATCAGAAGCATTGGTTTGGGTAATCAAGAACAAGATCAGTAGTTATTATCCCATTGTTGATGAGTGATAATAATACTGGTGAGATGGTGAATACAAGAACAATTGTGGAGTCAAGAACAACTGTGGAGTCTTTGCAAGAATCAGTTACTAGTTTGAATGAGAGATTCACAACTGCTATGGAAAGCATTAACAATCAGTTAGGAACCATCTTGCAACAGCAAGGTTTGTTTAACAATGAACTGAACAGTTTGAGAAGTGGTGAAGGAACAAGTAATGGTGGTGTTCACAGAAATCATGGTACTGCTAAACAAAACACTGGGAATCACTATGGTAGAATGACCAAGATTGATTTCCCAAAGTTCCATGGTGATGATGTGAAAGGTTGGGTGTTTAGATGCAAGCAATTCTTCAAGATTGATGCTGTGCCTGAAGAGATGAAAGTTGAATTGGCTTCAATGCATGTTTATGACAAGGCTTTAGTGTGGCACCAACTATTTGTCAAAAGGTTTGGTGAATTAGCTACTTGGGATCAGTATGAACAAGAAGTTGTAAGGAGATTTGCAGTTGTGTATGATGATCCCATGGTAGAGATCAAGAACTTGAAACAAGAAAGGACTGTGCAACAATATCAAGAATTGTTTGAATCCCTCTTGAATAGATTAGAGTTGACTGAGTCATATGCAATCAGTTTGTTCATTGGAGGGTTAAAGAAGGAGATCAGTATGCCAATAAGAATGTTCAGGGTCACCAACTTGGGGGATGTTTATTGTCTGGCCAAGATGCAAGAAAGTACCAATTTGGTCACTAAGCAAAGGTATAATCCTATTTTACCTACTCCTAAAGTCAATCCAGTGAATAATTACCAGAATAGGAACAATGCTTATGTGACTAGGCCTAATAATACTTCTTATGTCAATAATGGAGGTAGTTATAGGCAGAATCAAACACCCTATAAAAGATTGACCCAAAAAGAATTGGAAGAAAAAAGGGCTAAAAATCTTTGTTTTTATTGTGACCAAAAGTATGTGCCTGGACACAAGTGTAGTGGCCAATTACATTCCTTAGAAGTTGTAATTGATAAAGAAATAGATAGTATGGAAGATGAGTTGACTAATAATGAAATGGGTCAAATGGGTGAGACTGAGACAATGGGTGAAATTGAGCACAGTAATGAAATGGTAGCACAAATCTCATTGAATGCACTTACTGGGGTGTACAATTACCAAACTATGAGGGTTAAAGGAATGGTGGGAAAGCAAGGGGTACATGTACTTGTTGATTGTGGCAGTACACACAATTTCATTGATGTGCAAACTGCAAAGAAAATGGGGTGTAGAACTAAAAAAATGTGTCCTCTCCAAGTTTCAGTGGCTAATGGAGATGCTATGACTAGTACATTGTTGTGTCAAGGCTTTGCATATAAATATAGGATTAAAATCTAAGATAGAAGTCATAGAACCTTAGTTCAATAATCTCTTTTGACTGAGTGTTTCTTACAGATTTTATTTTGTTGGAGAAGGTTTATTTGATCTATGAATTTTCTAATAACTTTTTCTACTTCTCTATTGCAGATGATAATCTATGCAATGCAGTCAATTGTGGAAGAGGGAACTGCTCGGTTGATGTTACCAAACCATTTAGCTTTGTTTGTGAGTGTGAACCAGGATGGCGAAGAACTCGTTCTGAAAATGAAGATAATCAGCTTCAGTTCCTTCCTTGCGTCATTCCTAACTGTAACATCACTCTTTATTAACTTACTCTAGCTTTGTTACATCAATAACTTACTCTAGCTAATTTGTTACAACAGTAACTAAAAAAAAATATGTTGCTATATATGATTCATAACAAAATATATTAGTGCAAGAGGTAAAGCGCAAAATATGTTGCTATCGTACACAATTAACCATGTTCCGCGTAAATGACATCAATCCGTTGGTTTTGACAGGTACGCTAGACTACTCTTGCATGCCTGCCCCATCTCCGAGCCCTCCAATCCCTCCAATCCCTCTAATCCCAGATAATATTTCTCTCTTTGATCGTAAGTCATCTACTTTTCTTGAATTAACACATATGATTAATCAGGGAAAAAATAGTTCTAACAATGCTTTTTTTTTTTTTTTGGAATTTGTTTAGCTTGTTTTTGGACATACTGTGGAGAAGGTACATGCACTAAGAATCTTACGTACTCGCACACATGCGAGTGCAATCCCGGATACACCAATCTCATGAACATCTCCCATTTTCCATGCTTCAGCAGTTGTACGATCAATCACAAATTTTTCACTTATAATATACAGTAACAAACCTGATAGTACATCTTTGAATAAAAGTTTGAATATTATGTATCAGGTGCGATTGGAATGGATTGCAGAAGACTTGGAGTAACCATGCAAGACACGACATCGCCTCCTAATGATAGTAACAGTCAAGGTTTGAATGATTCTTAAACATGAACAAAATTTCTTGTGAACTATCTATAAAGTATAAACAATAAAAGTCATCCCATTTTTGTTGAAATTTGATTTTTTTATGTTGACTTGAACTTTGACTTTGTAGGTACCAAATTTCTTCATGGAGGGTTTCATTGGATTGGATTTACAATCATATCTGTTGTTATGGCTTTAATGGAATAGGATTCTTGTTTGTGCTTTGTTTAATGGTTCTTGACTTCTTTCTATTTAGTTGATATACATGTATGTATTGATGATTTGTTTCTGTATGAAAAAAAAAATAATAAGATGATTGCGTTTTGATATAAAGAGGAATAACTTTTTAGACAGATCATTGCAGTTAAAAATACACAGGCACAGGGTGTATAGAAGTATTTCCCCATAATGAGTATACATATGCACACAGCACACAGCACACAGCACACAAAGTATATACATACGCACTTCCGAAAAGAACAAAAAATCACATAGTTTGAAATGTTTTCAACCAAAAAAAGTCAAACAACAAGGAGTAACTTATTATCACAAACTAGCAACAAACTGGCATTTCAAAACCTAAAGTTTGTTCTTTACACCAACAGTAAAATCCTTTTCATCTAAAGGCACCATTTCATTGAGTACATACAAACTGCTGTTAAGATGTATCAGACAAATCATTATTGTGATGTTGGACAAAAAGTACTTGCACCATGTGTACCTAAAAAGTAAGTTGGATGATCAAAAGTATATGTATGATGCTACTAAGTGGCCTTTAACCCAGCAGATAATAAGTTCTTTGAACAGGTTCCTGTGTTCGAGACTGCTTCCAATTAGTTAGTTTCGGAAGAATTTATACCACTAGGAATCAATAAATAATAAACTCAACTCTACAACAAGTATACAACATAAGACCTGTACAGTTGCATCAAAGATGCATGTATAGTTAAAAAATATGCACGTAGATTATCTTCCTAATACTATGATCATCGCACTTATTCCATGGATGACCAATGCCTCAAAAGTGATTCCACTGTCAACCTTCGAGTTGCACTAAGCATCGAGATGAAAAATCGACAACCATCTATTTTGTATTCCTCCAATGGATCCCTGTGCCCAAAACTTCTCACGTTCACCTGCAGAAAGCAGTGAATTAAACTTAACGCTCGACAGATGATTCCATGGAAGAGATATGTAGAGAATGAGAGTATTAAATCAGATTTTGGAGCAACAGATGCAAAATAATCATTGTACTTGCAAATTTTGACTTTGAGCACTGTACCTGAGCACTATTTGCCAGTTCAATTATGTGTGAACCTTCATTTGTTTAAAAACAAGTCGAGTCGGTAGCAGAAAAGAAAATAATGCTAACGTGCAATTTTAAACTCTAATTTAGCATAGTCAAAACCGGCAATTCTTTGTATAGTCTGAAGTGGGGAGGATCAAGTTCAGTTGACCCAAAAATCCTTTTGTCCAAAAAATTTAGCTTCCATATAAATAGTTATTGTGTTTACAAACATTATATTATTTCACTAACAGTCAAACTTGTAAAAATAAAATGTTCCACGAGGTTTTAGAGAATGATAATACACTTTTGGCCAACTTTATACCAATTTGGCTCATTTGACCCATTTCCTTTCAAGTTTATTTATTTATTTATTTATTTATTTATTTATTTATTATTATTTTTTTCAATTTCCCACCTTTGACGAACATGATGGTTCAAAATCTCATTTACTAATTACAATCAGGACAGATTAGTGATTAAACTCGACATTTTTTCCATTTCATATATTGGTAGGACGAATCATAGCATACCGCTGAGTTTAGTCTGTTCATGTTGACAAGGTGATCCCTCCAGAAACAATCTAGGGACTTCACAAGAACTGCTCTCTGGAATCAAGATAATAAAATATATATTACAAAAGGAATAAAGAGGAAAAACAGAAAAGCGACAAGTCAATAATAGTAACTTTATACAAATAAAAATTAAAAACTTGCCTCAATTTCTTTTACATATTCTTCTGCATAACCAGACTCTTCAATGATGTTCATATATGAAGTGATTAACAAATCACCAAGGTACTTTCGCAGAAGATTAGCAGTAACTCTGTATTTTCCATCTCTGTAGTTGACATTTTGCGTTAAAACCTTTTGTATTTAGATTATGTATAAGAACACTAAAATAAATGTTTATTGTACATACTTGAGTGAATCATCAGCGCATATGGCTAGCCACCGTTTCAGTGAAGAGGTCTTCTTGCGTATACCTCTGAAAGCATTTGGAGGTTGGGGTAAATTTGGAAAGTGGAAATCACTGATATCTACATCACTTATTTTATGAACACTAGCAAGTGACTGCATCAAAGATTCCACTGTAAGTCCTGTACATGACTCTGTACCAACCGCAAATTATCGTTTAGTCCAAAATTAAATAAGAGTACTAAATAAAGATGACGAGTTGAAAGATAGGATGTAACTAAACGTTACCATCTAAAATTTTCCCAGAAATTGCGCTGAAGTCCTTTAAGAGTTTGTCTAAGTTCCAGCTGCTTGGATGCTATCGAATATAAATAGTGTGGTGTTCAGATTTACACAAGTTATTATAATTTAAATCTAGGGCATAAAGATCTAGTACCTTTAGTGGATTAACATTTGCCAGAACAATTTCATCTACAACAGCTTGCATGTACCTAATATCCATGAACAAAGGTAACATAAACATTAAGTTGAACAATTAATGCAATTTACATTACGGGTTATTCCTATGGTCTATTCTATTTTGAATAATACTGTGAATAATACAAAGCACATCTTAGTAGAGATAACACTCACTGAAATATGTGATGTGAACAACTCTCAGAGTCACCAGTTAATATTAACTGACGCAGATCATATACATGCCTCCTTTGCACCTGGAACCAAAAACTTATGTATTCAATAACGCAACCATAAAACGACACAGGTATCAGATTACTCTGAAGCAAGCATGCAAAAATATACTCGATTATCGGAAAAGAACAATTAACATATATAAAGAGTCTGGACGCTTTACGTAGTATGGGTACGTTTCCGTCATATAGAAACTCAAAACATAATTAAACATACAATGTTGACCAGAAAAACATTAAAGTAGACAAACAAGAAACAATTTATTCGATGATGTATAACATATGTACCTCTAACACTTCATCAAACTCTACAAGGCTCTTTCTTATGTTGAAGAAATACTTTTCAGCCGAAACTTGGAGAGAAAGAAGCTGAAATATGTTACAAATATTATTTAAAAATTAGAAGATAATTCAACAACGTGTTAAATAGATTTAACTATAACAATTAACAAAAAGATTATATGTCCCAAAGTATAAAATACACACCTGTCGAACAATTGTATCACCTTCAATTGGCACATCCTCATCATTTGTAATCCTTGAGATGAGATTCACAGCCCACTCAGTGTCAAAGTTGAACTTCTGAAACATTTCATCCTGCAAACTGTAACATCCCGGGATTAAAAATTACATAAACCCCTCTAAAAGAAGTCAAAAAATAATCCAACTATATAGTTTGCAGCTTTTTAAAATCATTCAATAGAATTTACCTGACCATAAAGCGAGTTGATCCAGGATCTCCTTGCCTTCCTGCTCTGCCACGAAGCTTTGTAGAGCAACAAAAAGTTCACAATGGTTATCTATGATTACTACATAAGTAAGAAAAAAAATCATGTCTCGAGCAAAAGTTTTTTTAAATTACCTGATTATCAATTCTTCGGGACTCATGCAAAGATGTACCAATCACATGGAGCCCACCAAGTCTTTTGACTTCCAATCCTTCATTCAAACAGTGAACTTCACAGTCCTTTAGAACTGATAAGTAGGCTAGTGCAATGCAAGGACCAAGAGGGTACATCTCTGCCTGTTCCTCTACAAGTCTTTCCAGCTCATCTGAACTCACTGATTGGCTCATTTCAATTGATACTGAGATTACAGATTTGGCCTTCTCATACGTCCAATTCTTGTTTTCACTTTTGGATACGTACTTAGCTGCATAATATATTTCAGAAAATAGTACCACTAACATTAACATTTTACTTTATAAAGGGTTAAGTCAAAGTTCAAAGGTCACTAACCCATTAGAGCCGTCTTAGCTAGCAAAGCTAATGATGATGGTCCAATTTTCAGTTTTGACAATACCTACACAATACTAACATGATGAGGAACTGATTGCTATGGTGCAGTTATGATTTTGGGCAAATTACCTCTCGTGACATTGGTTCCTCAAACTCATCAGGATTTTCCTGACTCATATGTGAAAGTATGCTGTCCTCTATGACTTCTTTTGCAAGCATCTAAATTTATATAAATAAAAGGGTTAAAACACATTCTCTGCGAATTGAATTTATTTCATCTACAAGTTATGGAACAAGCCAACACACCTTTGGATTACCTCCCAATATAATATCGGTACCCCTTCCAGCCATATTTGTTGATATTGTTATGGCATATTTTCGTCCAGCTTGGGCCACAGTTTGAGCCTCTCTGGCAGCATACTGAAAGCAATAATGATAATTAGGTCCCCTGTTCTACAAACATTGTCAGCACAATCTTGATGTTTAACGAGCCTAAGAAACCTATTTTACTCGAAAACTAATAAATTAATAAATCCTTTTTTTAACCTTTGGTCTTGCATTGAGGACATTGTGAGGGATCATGCTTTCCCTTAGCAGAGCAGACAAATATTCTGAGTTCTCGACACTATACAACCACAAAAAAGTATCTTAAAAACAAAAATTTACCGATATCAAAAGCGAAGAATGATGCGTAAAGATAATATTAGTGTAGTACCTAGTGGTTCCAACTAAAACAGGACGCCCAACTCTGAACATACTGACAACTTCTTCACGAACATATTGCCATTTACCACGAGCTGTCTATGTGATCAAAACAATTAATTGCATGGTTAGCGTCGATGCAATAAGGAGTATTTTCTCAAGAAAAGATCAACTTGATGTCTTACTGCAAATGCTTGAATGGGTAAATCATTACGAATATTTGCCATATTTGTGGGCACTTCAATAACAGGCATATGGAACATTTTCAAGAACTCCTTTTCCTGTAATAACGTTAATGTGTAATAATTATATATTGACATAATAAATCTAGGTAAGACAGCTAGTAGTTGCTTGAACTTGAGGAGGATACGTAAATTCACAGAATATAATATAATTACTTCAGTTTTTGCAGTCCCTGTCATCCCTGAGAGCTTTGGATATAGCTTAAACAGCGATTGATATGTGATTTGCGCCACTACGACTGAATCCGCCTAAAAATTCCAAGAGAGTCATTAATTTATAAAAAAGTTATAAAACATAATGGAGACGTGGTAAGCCACAGATGAGAGTCATTAAGCATCACTATATACCTGAATTGGTAGACCTTCTTTGGCCTCTACAGCCTGGTGAATCCCCTCTGACCATCGTCTTTTTTCTTCCACTCTTCCCGTCAACTTCAAAAAATTATATGTGCAAATTAATTCACAGCAATATGAGAAATTATCCCCTGAATACAAAGGGTTGCAAGTTTGTTCAATCACTATAGGATGTTGCAGAGAGCAGCTGACCAACATTCCATAGGCAACATGTATGATTGTTCAATAATTCAATCATTCTAAGCCCCAATTAAAGTTATATTAAAAAGTTGAAATTATATTTCATCCATTAACTGACATTGTGTACTCTTGACTCTTTAGAACCAACGTAATGGTTATGAAAATCTGTTTAAATTAAATAGCGAGCTTATCATGCTTCGTCCCCATTTGTGTGTTGTACATCAAACCTAATTATTTGAACTTCCTATTTATAGAATCTAGACATACACTGTTATCAGCTAGTTCTAGTAAATCCCAACTGCTAACTTTGCATGTCTAACACTCTAATCCATAGAAAGGTAAATTCAAGTCTTCATGTGCATATATATTTGTGGCATTTCATAATAAGTACTCGTCTAAATATTTCAATTATACTGTGTTAGTCTTCTATGGTTACTTTACTAAAAAGATTTAAACACTTTTGAAAGCATTTAATGCGTTCTTAGTGGATTATTAAGCAGTGGGAAAAAAATCGAAGAACATAACTATAATGATTTCAACTATATAGCAGCTTGACCCAACCAAAGTAAACCAAAAGAATGAATTGACAAACGAAATATATGATCTATTACCTCGTTTATAATGAGTGCTTTCCCATTTTTAACAATGTATTGGACATCTTGGCGATAGAACTCCTTAGCTTTCAAAGCATTCATGACAAATCTACAATGTTATAATGATAAGAAGTTGAAAATCAATGACAAGCTAAAAGATATATTAAGATTAAAGCTACCTAGCCCAAGGGTCATTCTCATCCCATAGATCTTTTGTTTCCAGCGCCATCTCAGCTAGGTTAATCCCTTCTTCAGTCAACTCAACTGAATTATCCTTAAGCTCTATGTTGTAATGCTATATAGTGAAAGAAAATTGTGAGGCACTATTAAAAATAACAGTAAGAAATAAACATCAAAAGGAAATAAAGGGGCAAGAAACCGTACGATTCCACGGACGAGAAGCTCCGCTACTTTGGCAGCGACTGGATAACGTGCAGCATCCTTACTAGCCTGCGATACAGATCAAAGTAACAAGCTTTTAATTACTGCTTTGGTTTGTAACCAAAAGATACATCCATCTTCTCTTTGAGTAAGAATATATACCTCACCGCTGATTAGCAATGGATTCCTCCCTTCATCAATTAGGACCGAATCAACTTCATCAACTATTGCAAAATGAAATGGTTTTGGCCTGATAAAAAGAGTGCTATTAATCCCGGATACAATTTAAATCAAATCTGCACTCTGAAAAAATATGATAGTACCATCTCATAACCAATTGCCCACTGCTTCCAGCAAGATTGTCCCTCAGATAGTCAAAACCAAGTTCCTGACACAATTCAATGTACAGCTATAAGATACTAAAGTCGCAGACAGTTGCAGCACAAAACTCAAAGAGATACTTACTGAATTATTGGTGTATGTGATATCACATCTGTAATTAGACCTCCTTTCCTCAGATTTCATCCCTCTCTAGTAGCAATAGAAAAGATAAGTAAACAGGTGTAGCTTATGCATGTTATTTCGTGTATGGACACATGGCTATCAACTTACTTGGATAAGACCAACAGAAAGACCTAAGAAACGATGCACACGACCCATCCACTCAGCATCACGTTGAGCAAGGTAATCATTGACAGTCACCACTGTAAATCAACAGATATTTGGTGTCAACTTGTGTTTCTTGCGGATCAGATCATATTTTATATTTGCAGTTTTATTATGCTTGCAATGTAATTTTGCACGAAACTAGCTTCAACGTAAGGAATTAGAGCACATTTAAAGTAGAAAAGAGATCACTATAGTAATACTCATACCATGAACACCCTCTCCTGTCAAGGCATTAAGGTACGCAGCCAATGTCGAAACCAATGTTTTCCCCTCTCCAGTTTTCATCTCAGCAATAGACCCATCATTAAGCACTGCACCACCAATAATCTAGCAATTGCAATGCCAAAGTCTAATCAGTTAATCAACTAAGTTCCGCATTTCATCACACAAGTTACCACATTCAAGTTTATCCAACTCGTCTCCGCACACTTCAATAACAAGAAACATAAGCCTACTAAGAAAGAGGGATACCTGCACATCAAAATGACGCATACCAAGCTTCCTTTTTGCAGCTTCACGTACAACAGCAAATGCCTCTACAGTATCATTTTATTACATTAAATAAACATAAATACTCAATTTTTACACACAAAAAGCAACAAACTTTATGGCCATAAACTTACCAGCTTGGATATCAGCAAGTGTTTCTCCTCTCCCCAACCGCCTTCGAAACTCAGCAGTTTTTGCAGTTAACTAATTCACCATTACAAACAATCAGCATACTCTATAAAGAAGATAAATGAATTAATTATAAAAAAACACCGTAAACTTGAAAATAAGTACCTGATCATCAGAAAGCTTCTGAATTTTCGGCTCAAAAGCATTAACGAATTCAACAAGACGATAATAATCCCGAACAACCCAATAATTCAAACTTGTGAAATTTCCCCATGTCTTGGTCACAACCCCCAAATTTTCCTGAAAAACACATACAAAAACATTTCATCGACACTTGGTGTGCATACGAATATACAAATATTTCATCAAATATATTATGAATACATAACAATTATAAGAATCTCATCAAGCAGATGGTGTGCATACGAATATATAACACTCGAAAACACACAATTCATCAAAGAGTTGGTGTGCATAGGAATATATAACTATATTTATAAACTATGTTCATCAAACAGGATGGTGTGCATATGAGTATTTTCAAACAGTTAGTGTGTGTAAGAGCATATAATTATTCAAACAGGCATTTTACCAAACAGTTGGTGTTCATATCCCTCCCAAGTGTACACTTTCAACTACAACAAATAAAATCGTCTCTAAATATTAAATTTTATTGGCGCACAATGTAATTATCCCATTTTTCTTAAATTGTGTGCATTTTGTAAGAGCTTATGTTTTCTAGCTTATTTATGGGCTTGTGGCTTATTTTGAAACTTTCGGGCTTATGTAAGTTTATTATTATGACCTAATAAACAATATTATTCTAAACAAACATTTCATCAAACAGGTGGTGTGCACATGACAATTATGAAAGATATGAAAGTGGTGAGGTGTACTTTGAGGGATGCTGTAACAGTTAAACGACGTCGTTGAGTGTGGAGGGAAATAACAGGGAAGGAAGTAGTGGTGGGGAGTTTGCAGAAGAAGGTGGAAGGTTGTTGTTTGTGTGTGTTTAAGGTCAAGAGAGAGTGGTTCCAGAGGGAAGTGAATGATGACGTCATTGTTTGTTCAATGGTGCTTCATTCTGTCTAACCTCCCCAACTTATAAAAACTAGAAATGTTATTTGTTTGTTTTTAAACAAACATTTTTTTATTTTTTTTATTTTTTTTGCAAAACACTAACCACTAATTGCTACTGCTGGTTTTCTTTTTTAATACCCTAAAAAAATAATGATAATAATTAGAGGTGGCAATTGGGCAAAATTTTAATAGATTTGGACACATTTGGTCCCCTCCTTTTTTTGAAATGGGCATATATTGCCCATTTAAAAGTTAAACGGGCACAAACGGGCAGATACTTTCTCTCAATTGGAGAATATTACAATTGTTTTTAAAGAAAAACTTACAGATATAATATATTTAATTTTTTAAATATAAACGATGTGTTACGTTTGAGGAATTTATTTCGTCGTTTTGTATCTTTTCTAAAGCGATTTGTATAACATGCGCCCGTTTGGCCCACGCCCGTTTAGCCCGTGCCCGTTTAGCCCGTAGTCCGTTTGAACCGTAGCCCGTGCCCGCCCGGCCCGCCCGTTTTGCCACCTCTATATTAATAATCTAGTTTGTTTAACTTTATACAAATAAACTAAATTAAATTTTAAAAACTACCAGTGTTATCGTAGTGAGTAAACTTGAAGGCGAAAGAGAGATCATTTTTTCAATCTCCATATTAAAAATTAGCTAATTTTATCAAACATACCTTACAAATAGTTCAAACAAGTTTATAGTCGTTTTGATAAGTTTTCTTTTCTAAAAATAATCTATGTTGTTTAAGCTTCTTCTTTCGATAAGTTTTTTCTAAGAGTAAACTTATTCCTACCCCACTATTTTCTAATTTGCACCTTTTTTTTTTTTTTTTTTTTTTTTTTTTTTTTTTTTTTTTTTTTTTTTTTTTTTTTTTTTTTTTTTTTTTTTTTTTTTTTTTTTTTAAGGAATTGTTTACGCATATGTTGTAAAGCGGGTATATATCGGGTGATGATGGTTGTATGTTCGGTTCTCCTTGATTGGTAAGAACCCCGTGAGAAGAATGATCTTTCTAGAACCAAGAAAACCCTTACATCGACCCGTTAATACCTTATATTCTTCTTTGATGAGGATGATGTGAAGGGTTTGGCGGGATAGATGATAATGGCGGTGGACTCCATTGTTGGTTAGTGAGTGAACCAAAGGAGGCTATATATGTGAGGTGGTAGATGAGGCTTGTGAGTTTTCGTTAATTATAACATCCTCCTAGTATATACAGGGAAGGGATTATGACAACATATGGTGAGATGGGGGCTTTATTGCCTTTATCATTGTTTGAGCCCTTAAGCCATCCTTTGTCAAGTGGGCTTGGCTAGTGATATCCAAGCCCGGATGACTTGATGTATATATTATATAATATCTAATACGATTAGACTTGTAAATATATACGTCATCAACTTTCTTTTTTTTTTCTATTATTATTATTTTTTTTTTTTTTGGTTAATTTGTTCAAGGAATAAAACTCTAATTTTTTGTTTTAGTTGTATTTTTCTATCAGTTTGTTGCAGGAATAACAAGCATTGGAAATAATTTTCTTTCAAATTTATAGTATTTAGGGGGCTAGATTTAGGAGGGAAAAAAATACAAAATTAGAAATAATTATGATTTTTGTCACATTAGAGAGTGCAAATAACGTGAAAGGAGGTACCGATAACACCACCCTTTTTCTAAAGCTTTTTTTTTTTTTATGTGGTTTAAGCTTAAACATAAGCTAATTCAAACATTAGGAAAACCTTATTAGCTTAAATAAAAAATTCATTTTACAAAAGCTCATATGGTTTTAAGCAATGATTGGAAAAACAAATCTCAATTTTTTTCCTTCATGAAACTTCAAATTTGGAGAGTGTAGGAGTCTTGGGTGTTGTTTACTCGTATCACACAAGCTTTACGTGAGACATTTAACATCATGAGTCACTTGCCGATGGCGATATTTACATTATGGCTGCAGCAATGTTATTGTGCAAAAATGGACACAACACAGACATAGAGTTCGGATGTCTTCATTTTCAATTTTCCACCAAAAAACCATACACATCATTTCTGCTTCTTCTCAAATCATATCGACCTGTAAGTTATTTAACTGATGCACTATATTTGCACAAATGCAACAAAACACAAATTTACAACTACAAACGCTATTGCGTTTTAGTTTCTTGTATCTAGAAACTTGAATTATAAAACTGATCACGCAAGCTTCCAAGCGTATGAAATAAACAAAATTACCATTTTGAAACAACGATGCAAAAAGACCATTAAATGAGTACCAGGCAAAGAGATCCTCAAAACAAACATTGTCTAACCATTCTAGACAACAAAGCTGCTTCTCATATAACTCATAAGCTATGATAATTGAAACCTCTGGAGTCTGGAGTAGAAACCTCAGAGTAGTTGTAATGCAACAGACATGAAAAACTAAAAAATGATAATATCTAAGGTTAAAACATGTGGCATGAAGCATGAACAACGCAGTTATTAGACCAAGCCAGGATCAAGTAAGAGTCAAAACACTAGTCCACTCAAGATTGCCGAATACCAAAAATTTAAGAGGGTAAGCATGAAATTTCGAAATGGAGTTGAATGCTAAATTCAGGAGCATAATTGAAACTTAACAAATAGCAACATCTGTTACAAGTAGTGTTCGACCACATGCACTTATTTTTGCCTTCAAGGTCTCTAGCATACTAATTCTTCACCAGTCCAAAATGTAGAAAAACCTGCCAAATTAAAAAATACAAAGAGAAAGAATATTGTTATGCAAGATCCAAGTGTTCTGAATCACCCAAAAGGGGACTAAGCAGAGGCATAATCGGATATATTTCACCATATCATAATATTGTATGTAAATGATGTAACATGTAACAATTCCTTATCTCATCAGAAGGATCAGGCTCCAAGTTGAGAGAAGTCAATTGTCAAACAAACGTTTAAAATTTTTTTATTTTTTATTTTGTCTAATTTTTAGTAGCACTTGTATACATAATAACCAGATAATCTCCACTCAAAAACGCAATTTCAAAAACCCTCTAAGCAAGTTTAACTAATCAATGTAGTAAGGGACACTTAAGTGGTCATGAGCGGTGATAAACTCATAACAGTATTCAAGCTAGAGGACAAAACTCGTTTTGATTGGAAAGCAGGCCCCTTTATACACAGGGGAGATTTCAAGCTGACATAATCATGATTTCAAATTGGGACACCAAAAATAGCTCACTCAAGTAGTAGTATTGTAACACTCAACATCTGAGACGATAAAAAGGCGAAAAGCACAAATCAAGTTGTCTTCTTCTCAAGCAGGGCACATAAGATATAAATTTCACTCTCAACGTAGTCAGTCAAAGACCGAAATGATGGACATATTCCATTGATAAACATAGTATATGCTGAAACCGTGAGTCTGAATTCTAGACTAAATAGGTGTGCCTATGCACAAGGTTACAGACATGCAAATGGTGCAAAAATAAATGAGCAGTGCCTTTGACAGCATATTTTGAAATTGTGTATGGTTTTAGAACATAACTATGCATGCTTAGGTTTTTTAAATGAAAAACTCCAAATAGAAAATACATAGAGTACTCATCATTAACAGCATATGTATCCCCCCACCCCCACAGTGAGTGTTCAATCATTTCGATGCCAAAGTCTCTGAACAAATGAAATGCGTTTATTAATCCTTACAAGCAAGGTGACTGATTAATGATTACGTTTGACTATGTTTACAGATGAAAGGGTCTACCACTAGTTAAAGTATGCATAGCTTATGTTTTGCTTTTTAGTAATATATAACATGGAGGGCTCTTTTGAACTTAATTTACAAAAATCTTTAAAATATTAGACTTGGGTAATAACACTTAATAGATTGTATTGTCCTATTATGATGAAAAATCAAGGGTCTCAACTAACACAGCAGGGGTCTCAGCTAGCACAACACGTGATTCTGAAGTGTCAAACAGAGACTTAGCGCATACGTTGGACCACTATAAAACTGTTACCGTCTTGCTAGCACTTCGATCATTTTCATCTAATAATAATACCTTATGGCGAGATTTGCACAAATAACTGACAGCAACTTTTAAAACATAGTTAAAGACATGGAAATTGGTAACTGGTCTCAACTGCAAATTTGTTTCATGATATGGCAATGCTTTAGATACATATGTATTTGTATTTGTAGGTATAGCAGCCTTAAACGCATCTCAGGCATATTTTATAAAACCCGTCAGATTCCAACTCAGAATCAGAGACCCCTCAATGATTGGTCAAAGAAGCTAAGTGTATAGTAGGTATACTCTGCATATTGTAGTCAGTCTATTAAGGCCTAGCATCTTTGTATTTTGTTTCATGCTTACGTGATAGACTATATATGTCATGCCAAGATATATACAAACGATGAAGCGAAAACATAAAAAGAGTAATATCTTACTGGATAATCAAATTGAACGAGAGGTACCTCTTCTGTGATGTCATTTTACCACCATCTAAAATGAGAATAACTCCGATTAATAGCAGCAGTCTTTTGAAGATCCTGCCTTTTCTCACGAGCCTTTCCTTTCTTCCTATAAGCATCCATTATCTCAGCAAACAAACACTCCTCCAGCTTCAAACTATGATTCGCACGTCTCTTTTTAGCCCCATCAAGCACCCAACGAACTGCCAACGTTTATTGACGATCCTTATCCACAACACCAGGCACCGGATACACATTCCCAGCAATTCTCACATTCGTTACTTCACATACCGGTTTCACATTATCCAACGCATCACTAATAAGCTGAATACCATCCCTATCCGTACGCGCTAACTTATGCAACGTCCCATGAAAAATCGCGCGAACCCTAGTTTTCTTACCTTGTTTCATCCGAAAGTTAACTAGCTTATGAATCAACTGTTTTTTGTCATTGTCTAGTCCGCCCATATAGTTTAGTATCTCCGAACCGGTGAAAGCCTTTTTCGACTGACTAGCAAATGAATTGTACTGTAACAAAAGAGGTGCCATAGGCGCACTCAAACCGTGACATTTGCTCACGGTCCGGTTCAGCTGTCTACCAGCAACTCGAAACATCTTTCGTAAACTAACCTATGCAATATATAACAATTACAATTAAAATAACCATAAAAGCGGCGTGATACGCACGATCGGAACACGACATTCTGTTACGATCCGGTTTAACTGTCTACCAGAACTCGAAACGCATTTCACAAACTAATCTATATGACTTAATACTAATTAGTACTTTAGAATAATTATGAAACCCTAGATATATAAACTAATTAATATATATGCAATAAGTATTTATAAACTATTTTATACACGAATAGTTAATGATTTAACTGAAAATGAAAGTAAGTGTATACCTGTTGGTGATCAGATCGAATTGAAACTTTGGTAATGAAATTAAACCCTAGAAATGAAACAAAGGGGTTTTGTCATAAACAAGGGTACAAATGTTTTACTTTTTACCATTTTTTATCAACATTTTGGCATGTTTCTAAAAGGGTTAATTTCATAATGGTCCCTGTGGTCTGTTGGATTTAACGGATTTAGTCCCTTTACTTTTTTTTAACGGGTTTGGTCCCTGTGGTTGCGCCCCATAATGGGTTTGGTCCCTTGACCAATTTTTCTGTTAGTTTGACCGTTAAGTTGGTCATATGACGTGCACATGACCATCACCCCCAGCCACACACACCTTATCTCTGTATCCATTACCACACCCACAAACACAAATCAATCATCTTTTTCAATCAAACACACACTTCATCATTTCTCTCTATCCACCAACACCTTCCAACATCATACCACCATCCACCGACACCAACACCACGACTGACCACCACCACAGCCGTGAAAACAACCCCACCGTTGCCACCTAATCGTCAGCCAACACCTACCAAACATGAAACCCTCCAACAATTTTTTTTTTTTTTTTTTTTTTTTTTAACAAAAACCCCAATATCCTTAAATTTTACAAAAATGAAAAACCACTACCAACCACTAAACACCAGATCTGGTGCGCGGCGGTTTCGTGGTGATGGTAGTAGTGGGGTGGGTTTTGTGGCCGTTTCATGGTTTTGATTGATATGGATGTGGCTGGAGTTCCGAGGAATGTGGAGACGTTTAATGTTTTGATTAGGAATTTGTGTAAGATTAGGAAGACGGAAGATGCTATGAGTTTGTTTGATAGGATGGGTGAGTGGGGGTGTCACCCTTTGTTTGATAGGATGGGTGAGTGGGGGTGTCATCTGAATGAGGAGACGTTTCTTGTTTTGATCAAGAGTTTGTATCAGGCTGCTCGAGTTGGTGAGGGTGATGAAATGATTGATAAGATGAAGTCTAGTGGATTTGGAGATAAATTAGATAAGAAGGCGTATTATGAGTTTTTAAAGATTTTGTGTGAGATTGTGAGCCCGGGGTTATGACTTATGATCTTTTGATGAGGAAGTTGTGTGCTCACGGACGTGTTGAAAAGGCGAATGCTTTATTTAAAGAAGCTGAAAAGAAGGGGTTGCCGGTTGAAGTGAAAGCGTATAAGCTAGATCCTAGGTTTATGACGAAACCAAAGGTTGTGAAGGAGAAGAAAAGGGAGACGTTGCCAGAGAAAATGGCGAGGAAGAGGAGAAGACTTAAGAAAATCAGGTTGAGTTTTGTTAAGAAGCCAAAGAAAGCACAAAGGTGGGCTTATTAATTGTTTTGAAGGTGTGCAACAAAACTTATATTCGTCGAGTTTTTTTTACTATGTTTTGGTTGATGTTTTGCATACATTAGAAGACCTAGTTCTTATATCAGAAATAATTTTTCAAGTAGGTTGAGATGTTATAAACTCAAGATAGGATTATCCGCTTGTTACTCAAGATGGTGTTTTTGTGTTTATGAGTGCTGACATGTTTTTTTGTTTGTGGGATTGTTTTTTTATGTGGTTGTGTTTTGTTTGGATGGAAAGAGTAAGATCAGATCTTTTTGATAAATGAATTTGAGTTCATGAATTACTGGATATGTGATATGATTGAAGTGTGGTTGTGTGTTTCGATTTGGTTAGTGTTTTTGGTTCGAAACCAACACCAAACACTAAACACCAGGTAGTGGTGGTGGTGGTTGCGTGGTGGCGGCAGTAGGGGAGGGTTTGGTGGTGGGTTTAGATGATGAAGGTGGGGGTTTGAAGTGTTAATAATAATAATAATAATAATAATAATAATAATAATAATAATAATAATAATAATAATGATGATGATGATGATGATGATAATAATAATAATAATAATTGTTCTAAACAAGAATTGAGGGAATGAATATTCTTCTTATTGATCATTAACTATGAGATTTACAAAGAGTATATATAGACAAACATTAGGGCAAAAACCCTAATAGCTAACATGGGTCATGGGCCTATTATGGGTTATATGGACATCCACTAATAATTATCCATAACACTCTCTCTTGGATGTCCATATTGTTAATACGCTTAGGGAATGCTGCCTCATTAAAAACCTTGCCAGGAAAACCCAGTGGGACAAAACCATGACTAAGGACAAAAAGAGTGCAGCGCGTATTATCTCCCTCTGATGACTACATCACTTGGTATCTTGTAAATAGGTCAACGAAATCATCACTGGAATGAGAAGTGTCTTGTCGCCTTTGATGTAACGTTACTTGAATATAGCAAGGTATGATACATTATCTTCATGCAATAGTTGCTATCTCCTTTTCAGAATTTATGTATGGTTTGATGAAGTCGCCTTGATTGTTTGCTCTATCAAATGCCAGGAAAAATATTCGCCACTTGTAACAATATATCCATGTTGAGATCGATCATTGTAAGTTAAACATATATCCTGCATCTGCAAAACTAACTAAACTTGTTTTGACGGGTTAGTAAAATAAACTTGTTTTGACGGGTTAGTAAAATATAAACCCATATCCTTTGTACCTTGAAAATATTGAAATATTTGATTTACTGTGGTTCAATTTGATCAACTACTATTCTCGAGAATTTTAAATCATGACACGTGTTCCATGCATTCTATATTCCTTAAGGAATCTCAACAAAAATGAGCTCTTGTTTTATAATATTAGACGCATACAACTTATTTCTCATATTGCCAGACATAACATTAAATATCCTTTCTCATAACATTCATGTGTATGGATTTCACCCAATAATCACGTTTCATCATAAGAGACTTTCATAGTTCATTAGTTACTTGCGTCTTTATATTCTTTGGCCATTCATTTTACAACTACACTTCTTGTAGATATCCAAGATCCTCACCTTGTATTTATCATGCGCATTATTATATACAGTATTATCGACGTCGTTTCAGTTCTTTTCGATTCCACACTTTACTAGACATTATATTCTATCATTTGTTGAGATCTCAAAGTTTTTTTCATGTACCCGGGGTTTTCAATATCCTTTCATGTCTAGTTTTTCTTTCAGAGACTATTATGGGGTCTTTATTACCTCGATTCGACCATCTTAATTTATTGCTCCATTTTATCTATTCATTCGAGGACTTTTTATTTGGAATCGATTCGTCTATCACGCTGCAGACGTGCCATAGACTTACTACCAATCTATTAGGAAATACTTCTAGAATAATTTTTGTATTAAATGTAGTTATTGTGTATTGATTGTAATTACCGAAATTATCTCCTAGGTTGTTAGGGAGATCTCTATTTATTCTTGTAATATTGTTGTTTCTCAATACAATCAATAAAATTTTCCCTTAACATGGTATCAGAGCCTCATCTTACGCCTGAGTCGCCTTTGCTAGATGTTCTTGTGGTGCCTCATCTTACCAAGAACCTCTTGTCCATTAGCAAACTCACAAATGATAGTCCTGTTGATGTGTTATTTTCTAATACTTATTTTCATATTCAGGACAGGAAAACTAAAGCAGTTCTTGCCAAGGGACGATGCACAAATGGCCTCTATACTCTTGATCATGGTCACGAGGCGTTTATGGCAGCAGTTAATTTTACTCATTTACGTGCTTCTTATGAACAATGGCATACCCGTTTAGGGCATGTTTCGCATGATGTTATTTCTTTGTTAAATAAATTGGGACATTTGTCAGTTACATCTTTATTGCCCAAACCGGGTGTTTGTTCTTCTTGTCAATTGTCCAAGGCTCGACATTTGCCTTTTGTTCAGAATAATAAGCGTGCATCTCATGTTTTGGATATTATACACTGTGATTTATGGGGACCGGCTCCTATTGCTTCCACTGATGGTTTTCTCTATTATGTTATATTTGTGGATGATTTTTCACGCTTCACCTGGTTTTACCCACTAAAGGCAAAATCCGATTTTTATACTGTGCTTACAATTTTTTTGGCATTTGTTCAAACTCAGTTTTCATGTATGGTTAAAACTTTCCAAAGTGATGGCGGCACTGAGTTTACAAATCATCGTGTTCGTGATTTGTTTCTTGAAAAAGGTATTTTCCATCGCATCTCATGCCCATACACGCCTCAACAAAATGGCCGTGCAGAAAGAAAACATCGCCATATTACTGAAACTGGTCTTGCTATGCTATTTAATGCCCATGCTCCTGCAAAATTTTGGATGGATGCTTTTTTGTCGGCTACTTATATAATCAATCGCCTACCTACACCGTTGCTTGACAACAAGTCTCCTTTTGAAACTCTTTTTAAGCAGGTCCCTTCATATGCTATTTTTAAAACCTTTGGTTGCCGTGTATACCCGTATTTACGAGATTATTCCCCTAATAAGCTTTCTCCTCGTAGTGATTTTTGTATTTTTATTGGGTATAGTCCACAACACAAAGGATATCGCTGCCTAAATCCTTCTACATCCCGTGTCTATATTACTAGACATGCTAAATTTGATGAGGCTGTGCTCCCTTTCAAAGGTTATATTCCAGAAGTTGATGAATCATCCTTATTATTTGCGGTTTTTGATGAAAATATTCCTATGGCAAAGGCTTCTGTCCCAACAGTTTCGAACCCCATGCCTACACCCCTACCATCTAACCACTCTACACCTTGTTCTTTATGTCCCATACTACATCAAAATGAATCCACTCATTCACCATCCAATATCACTCAACCTACCAGAGACCAAAACTCCTTATTCAGCCCAACTCCCTCGGGCCAATCCCCTCTACCATCACAGCCCTCATCCAACCCACAGACCATTCCCACTCCGCAGCCCACATCCCAAAATCCGCAACCCCCCCCCCCCCCAACATCCGAACCATCTCCGCAAACCCACAATTCACCACCACGTTCTTCCCATTCGATGCAAACTCGCTCAAAATCGGGAATTTTTAAACCTAAAACCTATGCCAACATTGCCATCGTTGAGCATAGCCCTCTACACATGGCTCTTTTTTCAGCAAAAGATCCCAAAGGATACAAGTCGGCTTCTAAACACTCAAAATGGGTGGCTGCCATGAATGAGGAAATGGATGCTTTGCGCAAAAATAACACTTGGACTCTTGTCCCACGACCCACCGACTCGAATATTGTTGGCTCCAAATGGGTGTATCGTACAAAATATAAATCTGATGGCTCAATTGATCGGTTTAAAGCTCGATTAGTTGCTCAAGGTTTTACACAAGTTCCCGGTCAGGACTATTTTCACACCTTTAGTCCTGTTGTAAAAGCTTCAACTGTCCGCATTGTGCTTGCCTTGGCAACAATAAATAATTGGCCACTACATCAACTGGACGTAAAGAATGCATTCTTAAACGGAAATCTTGAAGAAGTTGTTTATATGGAACAACCACCAGGGTATGTTGATCAAGCCCATCCCGCTCATGTTTGTCGTTTAACTAAAGCTCTCTATGGACTCAAGCAAGCACCACGTGCTTGGTTTCATCGCTTGAGTGCCTTCCTACTTGCTCAGGGTTTTACTTGTAGTCAAGCTGACACTTCTCTATTCATTTTCAAACAAGATTCCTGCACTCTTTACTTGCTTGTCTATGTTGATGACCTTATTCTTACAGGAAACAATGAGCACATCATGCAGAAATTCATCTCTAGCCTCCATAAAGAATTTGCTACCAAAGATTTGGGTCGTTTAAACTATTTTCTTGGCTTGGAAGTTGCTTATACTTCAACTGGTCTTTTTCTTTGTCAGTCCAAATATGCTTATGACATATTGGCTCGGGCTGGCCTTCGTGACTCCAAACCAGTGGCCACCCCACTTGCTGCAACTGATGTATTTCTCAGCCAAGGAACTCCATTCCATGACCAAACTCTTTATCGTTCTTTGGTTGGTGCTTTACAATACTTGACAATAACTCGACCAGACCTTGCATATGCTGTGAATCAAGCGAGTCAGTTTCTTCATTCTCCCACTACTGCTCACTATCAGCTTGTCAAACGTATTCTTCGTTATGTCAAAGGCACGCTGTCGTTCGGGCTTACATTTGACAAACCAACATCCACTACTCTTGTTGGTTATTCTGATGCCGACTGGGCTCGATGTATTGAAACTCGCAGGTCTACGTATGGTTACTCCATCTATATTGGTGGCAATCTGGTCTCTTGGAGTGCTAAAAAGCAACCTACAGTTTCTCGCTCCAGCTGTGAGTCTGAATATCGTGCCATGGCCAATACAGCAGCAGAAATAATCTGGGTAACGCATCTGCTTCGGGAGCTTCATGCTCTACCGGCTGGTCGACCAACTCTCTTGTGTGATAACAAGAGTGCCATATTCTTGAGTCAAAATCCTGTTTCTCACAAGCGTGCAAAACATATTGATATTGATTATCACTTCGTTCGGGAGCTTGTGTCATCGGGACGGCTACATACTAAGTTTATTCCTACCAATCTTCAGGTGGCCGACATTTTTACAAAAAGTCTGTCTCGACCGTTGTTTGAACGCTTCCGTCACATGCTACGTGTCGGACCTCCACCTATTTGATTGAAGGGGGTATTAGGAAATACTTCTAGAATAATTTTTGTATTAAATGTAGTTATTGTGTATTGATTGTAATTACCGAAATTATCTCCTAGGTTGTTAGGGAGATCTCTATTTATTCTTGTAATATTGTTGTTTCTCAATACAATCAATAAAATTTGCCAGACGTGCCATAGACTTAACACCAATCAATGATTTTACTGTTGGGACACACATTGTAATTGGAGCAATAGCAGCATAATATGATCTAGTCACTTTCTTTAGGTCAGTAAATATGTCTGGCATTTACTATATCTGGAATGTTATTTGTCCCTTGAACTTTAAGTTCATATTCATTAATGTGAGGATCAACATCTATATCATAATTCATTCCAATTCCATGTCAAAATCTATGTCGTTTGCTTTTATGATATTCTCCTATACAGATAATAGCTTGTTGTCAATACCAATTCGAATATCTACCTGAACATATATTTGATATTTAGTGATTTTATTATGCTTTGAATTTTTTTTTATCCGCGAATCATTTTATGTGAACTTGATTTGCTTATCGTGAATATATGTTTTATGAACGATAAGCAAGATAAAGAAAATGATAAGCAGTTAATAGATGTACCATGTATGGTATGATGGTCACATGTTTTGTGAAAATCGGTGCTTGTAATAACTGTTGATGTTAATTAAATTGTTAATAGATTTAATATTCTGAAAAGGAAAAGTTAATGACAGTATAGCTTTAGTCTAGTTTGTTGTTTCCTACTTGTGATATGCTTATAGTTTGCACGTTATCTAGTTTAATTTATTATCTACTCGTCTTCTGAGTTGGGTGTCATAATTCCACCGTAGTATCCATGTATATTGTATATCACTGACTAGCTTGTGAAGATATGAATCTTATAAATACATGTACGTGTTGAGCTTATGCATGTTTTAATGTTATGTTGCATTGGATATTTTAAGATTGTTATGTAGCTTACGCCGTACATATTATAGTATAATTCTTAACACAAATAATTGTTGCTCTAATGCATTGATTTTTCATATAATATGAAAGAAACCTATAAAATTTATAATAAGTATAATTGCAACATATAACACGTAGTGAACAAGAATATTAATAAGTAATTCTTTATATAATAATTTAACAAAAAGTGGTTTTATATTCTTGTTATATGTTATTATTGAAAATATGTTAATTATAAGCGTAACATGATTTAATATGTGCATTCTGCCATAATTATTTTATATAGCTTATTATATTTGCTTAAAGTTTAGTATAATTTAAATTAACCAAACATGGATCGAAGTATATTATCTCATGTACATATTTTACTTGTTTTTGTTTCACCCGGTGTTTTGTTTATGTGTTTTGTTTAACACGTATTTAATGTCAACGTATAGTTATCATGGAGCAAAAACTTGCAAATCTTTCTATTGTGGCTTTAGACATAAGCGGAAAAAATTATTTGTCTTGGGTGTTGGAAGCCGAGACATACTTGGATGCATATGGGCTTGTGGATACAATCCACGAAGGAAAAGAAACAACTAATATGCAAAAAGCCCAGGCATTGATGTTCTTACGACATCACCTCCATGTGGACTTAAAAACTGAGTACCTCACAGTAAAAGATCCACTAGCCCTTTGGAATAAGTTAAAGGACCGATATGACCACCAGAAAACGGTCATCTTGCCAAGGGCAAGATATGAATGGACTCACTTAAGGCTCCAAGATTTCAAAATAGTGAGTGAATTTAACTCGGCCATGCATCGCATTACCTCCACATTGCTATTATGTGGTGACTCAATTAGTGATGCCGAGATGTTGGAAAAGACTTTTTCCACATTCCATGCTTCGAATATACTATTGCAACAGCAATATCGAGCCAAAGGATTCACTAAATATAGTGACCTAATTTCATGCTTACTTGTGGCCGAAGAAAATAATGAGCTTTTAATGAAAAATCATGATAATCGTCCAACTGGTACCACTCCTTTATCGGAAGCGCATGTGACTACTTATCACAATGGAGGTCGTGGTCGTGGTTATGACCGTGGACGAGGTTATGGTTCTGGTCGAGGTTATGGTTCTGGTCGAGGTTATGGTTCTGGTCGAGGTCGTGGTCAAGGGCGTGGCAATGGTAGAGGTAATTATCATGCTGTTAATCATAGTGTTAACTTTAAGAACAACAATGGTCACAAGAAGTGGCAAGATAAGGAAAAGAATGGAGGAGATGAAAAAGAAAAGAACATAATAGCGGATTCATGTTATCGTTGTGGCACTTTTGGTCATTGGGCAAAGCAATGCCGTACACCCAGGCATCTAGTTGAACTTTATCAAAATTCTATCAAGAATAAGGGAAACGAGGTAGAGTCAAACTTTGTTTATGATAATAAAAATGATATCCCCGATGGTCCTAAAGACCATACTGATGATGAAACTTATTTGGAAGCTAATGATTTTCTTACAGATGATTAATTGGTAGAGTCAAGCCATGAATAATTTTTCTTTCAGTGTTTTGTTAGGAATTTTCTTTAAGTGTTTGGTTTGGAATTTTCTTTAGGTGTTTTTCTTAGGCTTTCTTGATTATGTTTGGATTCCTATTATTTTTGGCTATGAATGTTTTATTAGGCTTTATTTTATTTATTTTATTTCTTTGGTGTCCATTATATTTTTTTCAAATTGATAAATGCTTCAAGACTTCAATCTGTCTTTACTTGACACATACCAATTTTATAATAACACATAATCTATTTAAGGCTATCTAGTTTGTTATGTGATCTGAGTTATAAACATGTTTATAGCAATATAGTTGAATGACGTATACAGATTTTATTTTACATATTATTGTTTTGTGGCCAAGCATAGTAACGTGCATAATTTATTTATTAATTTTTGTTTCTGTAAATTCTTTAATGGACATTATGTTATGATATATGATGTATATGTGTTAAGAATATTGTGCAACTTGTATTGATTGGCAAACCGGTTCGACCATTCCGGTTTAGTGATGATGCGAAATATATAGAAGAATGATGTGTTTCTTCCAAGATAAATTTTTATTGTTCTCAGTGGAAGTTGGTTATTTACTTATCACCATAAAATACAAATAAGGACTTGCTTCCTTAAATTGTGGAAAAATATAAAGGGCATGTATGTAGGCCTATACATGTGCCATATGGATCATTTTGATTTATAAAATCGATGCATCGTCAAAATGATCATCAAAGACGCAACTTAAGATTAGCGTGATTAATGGCTCGGCTTATAAAATGCGAGCACGGTTTTCCAAATTAAATTATTAAAAATGGTGGTGAAAACTTCCAAGTATTGGGCGATTATTGGAATAAGTGTTGAACATAAAAGTAGCCCATGTTCATACGCAAATTGCTTTTGTTGAAACGTTTATAAAACGTCTTCAGTTGATTGCAAAGCCAATAATATTGTGAGAACAAAACTTTTAGTTTATGGGGCATGTTATGACATATGAATCGCATCTTGCCAACAATCTATAATGAATCCTCCCCGTTAGAATGGTTTTGGTCACAAACCAAATTTCCCATGTGAGATTTTGTAATTGTGTGATATATAGTAAATACACCACAACACACAAAATGGGATATTTAAATTGATAATTCATTCAGGGGGAGAGAATGAGCAGCAAGAAATATGGAATGAATTATGATATAGATTTTCATATAATAATAATTCAGTTGTAAGACGATACATGAATTATTATATTACTCATATTGTTCATCATGTGCATAGTTATTTGCTAGAACAATAATTATAAAAGGGTTGAAAATGTACCACATAATTCTACATAATTACCAAATATATTATTTAATTGGTCTGTAATGTGCATCAATTTATAATAATAGTATACATGGTAGGACACTATAATTTATTTATGCGAGTAATAGTAATAAAAACTAAGAATATTTTCTAGAAGACGATTAAGAAAAGAGGCGAAGACATACCAGTGATAATCGAGACAAAGATAAAAAAAACTTTAGAGCGTGCTGATAACGTGTTCTAAACAAGAATTGAGGGAATGAATATTCTTCTTATTGATCATTAACTATGAGATTTACAAAGAGTATATATAGACAAACATTAGGGCAAAAACCCTAATAGCTAACATGGGCCATGGGCCTATTATGGGTTATATGGACATCCACTAATAATTATCCATAACAATAATAATAATAATAATAATAATAATAATAATAATAATAATAATAATAATAATAATAATAATAATAATATGAGGATAATAATAATAATATGAGGGTAGTTTGGTCATTTCATCCCTTTAAACAGTCAAACTAATAGAAAAATTGGTTAAGGGACCAAACCCGTTATGGGTCGCAACCACAGGGACTAAACCCGTTAAAAAAAAGTAAATTGACTAAATCCGTTAAACCCGACAGACCACAGGGACCATTTATGAAATTAACTCTTTCTAAAAAGAGTCCTTTGAAATATGTTACTGGGTGTTTGTTCGTCTTATATAGCCGGCTTATGGCTTATGTGGTTTGGAGCTTATGTTTTATAAGTTTACTTTTTGTTGCTTATTTTGAAACTTAAAAATAAGACACAAAAGAGTGAGCTTATGAACATAAGCCAAAAATTAGACAAGCTAAAAACTGACTATATAAGCCGAAACAAACACCCCCTTCTTTGGTTTCTTAAAATCTCATTAATCATTTTATACAATAGATTAACTGAAATGATTGTTTTAAGAAAATCAAACTAGACTAATAAAAGAGTTCGATTTTAAATGTCTCATGGTTTGTAAATTAAAATGATTTAGTCCGCATTATACTAATTTCATATTACTATGTAGTTGCAGGTAAAAAAAAGAAAATAATAAAAACCTTTGTTTATAGTCAAACAAAAAACCTTCAAAAAAATAGAGGTCATTATAATTATAAATTATAAATAATATAATTTAGCGTCGAAAACGACTACAGTGTCGTCGTTTTGGTTTTGGGTCATTTTGGGCTGCCTGTTTCTTGACCCGTTTCTTAGCCCGGTCTCTCCCCGTTTATATTCTCATATTCTCTCTCTCGCACACACAACAACCACTCTCTACCAACTTCCTGAAGCTTCCATGAAACTCTCCACACATCACAAATCTAGTTACACCAACTTCCGGTGCCATTAAAAATTCCTGATGCATTAAAACATCAGCATCCTCTCACACACGATGAACATGAAGAAGCAGAGAATTGGTTTTTGTGTCAAGTATTTTTGGTGATCAGTAATTAAAGGTGCGTTTCTGGGTTATGTTTATTCAGTCAATACTCTCCTCTCTCTCTCTCTCTCTAAAAAAAACAGAGACATCGTTTTATCTCACTATTTTCTCTCTCTAGAAATCATACGGATCTTAACGATAGCTTAAAGATGGAGATGAAGGAGATTAGTATTGCAAAGAAGAGTATCATAAATCGCATTTTCAGGTTGATTACATTATTTTTTTTTATTATTATTATCAGTTTTAGGTTTTTGATTTTGATATAGACTTTACTTTTAATTTAGGGTTCTTTGTGAAATTAGGGGTTTTGGAGGAACGCCAAATGGTTCTTGATCTTTGGTCTTGATGGGTACCTCTGAGGGCAAGTAAGTTTTATTGATTCAATTTTTGTTTACAAGATTTTTTCTTTATATATATACAAATTTTTTGCTCGATTTAGGCTACACTTTTTTACACAGGTTTTGGTTTTGTTTACAGTTGATTATTTCGGAAGTGGCTTGGTGAAGATGGTGCTGAGGACAGTTGAGTTCTAATGTTTTGTTTTGTTTTTTTAGTTCATTTGAATTTAATTTAAGGAATATTTGGGATTGCTTATTTTTTTATAAATAAGCCCTTTTAAGCGGCTTAGGCAATAGCGCCTGTATTTGTTTTTTATTTTGTATAAGCAAATCATGAGAAAAAAAATAGCAATTAGAAAGAGGTGTACTTTTTTTTACGTTTGTTAAAATTGGTTGTGATAATTGTTAAACTAATATTTTTCAGGTTCTTTGAATGAGTCATGGTGATGAGGTTGTTTAGATGCCGAAAGGGTTTGGCGTTGTGGTCACAAGTGAGCAGGGTGTCATTGCACCTCTGGATTGTGCCGTGAGGCAGTTTTATGGGTTAGAATATCATTCTCAGGTACAAGTTTTGTGATTTTGGTTTTAAGTGGCGAAGTAGTTCAGTGGTTTTGTGCAAATATGTTAATTTACACATGTGATGTTGGAATGCCATTAGGTGGAGTAGACAAAGGTGAGATCGTCCATACCTTGGCAAGGCACATTACTATAGTTGCAGCCATGTTGGACGTATCCTGGATGGAGGCATTTGTCGTTCCAAGGCAAGTTCAGTTATAAAATCATGTGTATTTGGTCCATAATGCATTATGAGTATACCTCATAAAAAAAATAATAAGGATTGCAGGTTGTGTCAAAATGGGTAGTTTTTAGTGCCGTAATACTTATCAATGTAACACATTGTGCAGAATGAGCTGGTAAGGCTTGGAGAATCAATGGCCTGTGGTTCTGTGGAATAGTATATGATGCTCGGAATTCAATCGATCAAATGTATTTGCTACCTGGTACAAACTAAAATATGAGATTAGGATTAGAATTTTTAGCATACCTAACAATGGGTAGTGATTAGGAAAATAGTTTAGGTTTCTTCTTTATATGACAGTTACATACTATGTTTTGAAATGGATTGGGAGTTACTTACTTGATATTATAAGTTTATACCATAATTTAGAGATGCTAACAAACCCATAAAGGCAGAGTGCATTATACGTTCCTGATTGACTGTTAACATATTTATGAACTAATATCAGTACTATTGTACTTATAAACCTAAAATTGAAGGATACTTTAAAGTGACGAATGTGAATGACGATTTATTTCTCAATTTTTGTTAAATTATATAGTTCATCATGCTTTGAAGTATACAAAAGGATTTACTTTATGTTTGCATACAAATAAAACTGATTATATTGTTGTTTAAAGTTGATTATTTTGGCCTTTTAGACTTGTAGCCTCACTCATTTTGTTTAATTTTAAAATGTAGGAAATGACTCAACTCCGATGGTGTTGAAAAGCACTTCAATAGTGCAGGAATCAAAAATAATGTGCCATTCTTTATTGGGTGACACTGATTTACAAAAAAGACCTTCGGCCAGTGGTGTGACCGCCCATGGCACATATATCAAGTCTGCAAGATCAAGTCGTGTTGTAGTTGAAGGTAAATAAGATTTTTTTGGCCATCTTTTACACTTTATTCTATATAACAATTGATGTTGGGATTTTTTTTTATACAGGTGCACCTTTGACATATATGTTGTCGAAACGTGTGCTAAAGGGGGAGTCGGTAAAAAGGCCACTATCGACAGGGGTTATAAACAGTATAGATAGAGGGCAGTGTGGCATAATGATGGTTATGGTGTCGAGACGCGGGCTAAAGGGAGTCGTTATATAGGGCAGTATAAACAGTTGTTGAGGCATGGTTATGGGACTTATCAGTTAAGGTTGGTCATAAATTTGTTCAATTACATATTACTTTCTTTTCATGTTTTGTTTTTTAATAATTTGATCATATAACTATATCATGCAGTTCATAGGACAGAAAAATAATCGAATTTGTGGGCTTTATGTTGAACCTCCTATCTTAGGTTATGGAAACAACTATCATGGCTATCACTATGACACAAGGAGAGGTTAGTCCATTTACTGCATCTTGATATATTAGTGTATATGTTACATGATTGTATGCAAAACTAATTGTTTCCGATGTGATATACCACGGATTTATGCTTTTCAGGTTTGTTTTGGGAACTCAAATAGAGGCATAAGCAAGAGCACATGTACCGTGTCATTTCAGCTTATTTTGTAAACAAAAAACACTAGATTATATGGACTGAAAGAATTTTCTACGCTATCTTTAATTACATTAGATTATTTTATTCCGCTTATGTATACAAGCCAAAGCAGATTAAATTTCGATCATATTTGTAGAAACAGAATCCGAATGTTTATGGAAGAACTGGATTTTGATGGAATGTCTAAAAATAGCCTGTGTTTGCGGATTCCTTAGATAAGTAATTGTTTGTTAAACCTATTATTTTAAAGACTCGGGTAAAATATGGAAGGGCCACAACTAATCTTAGTTTATCATTGGATAGTCAGTTTTATTGGCCTCACGAAAGTATGATATACCTATTATTTTAGGGACTCGGGTAAAATATGGAAGGGCCACAACTAATCTTAGTTTATCATTGGATAGTCAGTTTTAGCGTTCAGTTTTATCCATACGCTGAAAGCTGCACGTCTTTTTGTTCTAGGTTGGTGCAGTTGAAGGATACAACTAGCATCACAATCAGGCGTGTTAGTAGACAACTTTAACAGCCACGGAAGTTATGCCAAGTGTTGCCAGTATTTGAAGATCAAGTTGTGCCGTGTTCCTCTGAAGAAGGTGTTCCAAGCAGATGTCTAAGCTATCAGGAAGTATATCAATAGACACACCATTAGAGGGTCAACAAGTTGAAACCTGTAGGAGCGTAATCTGTGTACCTAAATGTAACTTTTTGATACATTACAAGTAGAATGTACCAAGAGGACTTCGTCCTAACCGTCTCATGTCAAGCATAATCTATTTAGATTGAGCTGCCTCTTATCTTTGTGAAATTGGCAACCACTTAATAGTTGATTGCGTGGGTTTTGCAACCTTACAACAGGTTTTACCTCTCGAGGGATCTCAAGAGGCTTACAACCCCACCAGGCAGTGTACCTGACCGATGTAGTATAGTGTAGTGGTAAGTACGGGGGATTGATCGTTCTCCACAGGGAATAGTGTTCGTTAGGTGTGAAAGGCTACTCTAATTAGGTCTAAGGGTTGAGGAAGATTCTTTTTTTATGTTTTTATATTTTATAAAAGCAAGTAAAATCTCGGGTTTTGAAGGAGTGGGCGGAATTAGTTGCTAGTCAACTAACCCAAATTACTACAAATGCAAATAAAATAAAATAACAAAAATGAAAAGTGGTGAGAAACTTATGTGTAGAGAAATGTGTTTACTTAGATTTCCTTACTCCCTAACTATCTTTTACCGGTTAATTAGTGTGTATTAGTCGCGTGGATGACGGGTGTATTCCTTAATACCATTCGTGGGGTGGCGTACTTACTTCCCCAAACTCTACAAGCTCCTACTTCACTCCTATGTCGAGCCGGCTAGGAAGCTCCTAACATGGGATCACTAGAATTCGCTTGTGCATTAAATACAACCATAAAAACCTTTAGTACGCGTTTGGTTCATGTTTCTTAAGACGTTCAAGCAAGTTACCGAATAGGAAGTTAGCCAGTTTTCTTAAGCCTAACATAGATAAACAATCATCCAATACAACTAATAACACACTAACAACCTATAATCAATAGCTAGGTTTCATTAGATCTAAGCAAACACAAGATAAAATTAGCCTAACATGTTAAACAAAAGACAAGCATAAGATAGAATCAAACAACACATAGACATATTGAATGATTAATTGATAACTTATCTTTCAATGAAACATGGAAGATCTCAAGGCAAGAAGCCCTGAAAAAGTAGCTAAAATCGTCTTAGGGTTTTATCCCAAAATTCCACACACTAAGCTCCCCCTTAATGACAAAAAATTAGAAAACTATATATAGACTTTGACATCTGACGGCGTCACCTTATGCATTGTGACGCCGTCACCTCGCCGCTTTTAGGGTTCCCGGATGACCATCTTGACGCCGTCCCTCTTTAGCTCTTCAAAAATCCATTCTGGCTTATCAAGGCTTGACGCCGTCGGACCTATAACGTGACGCCGTCCCCTTATGATTTAAGCCGTGACGCCCTTGATTTAGTTAAAGCGTGACGCCGTCAGAATTCTCATGCAAACTCACTGGCCCGTCATGAGTAAATTTCACATCCAACTTTTCTTGCCAAGGCATGACGCCGTCTGGAGTTAATGTTGACGCCGTCAAAGGTGACTTTCAGCACAATTTTGAGACTTTGCCGTTTTCTTCACTTTTATGCTCCAAAAACGTCCAAAATGCCTCCTTTTCCAGATTTCTCCTCAAAAGTACCTAAAATGACAAAAGGAACGATTTAGGGCAATATTTGATCAAATAAATACGATTTCGGGCTTAAATGACCCCTTAAAAGCGGTACACTTTTCGCCTCATCAAATACCCTTACACTTGAGATTTGCTTGTCCTCAAGCAAATGCGCTTTTATTCTAATCAAAATACAAGTTAGGGGTCATTTAATGCTAACATAAAAGTAATTACAACAATTATTCGTTCCACTTCAATCATAATAAGCACGGAGATTACATACTAGCACCTCACAAGTAGTGTTTAGATACTCACATCTCTCAAGTGTCATCAAAATAAATCTCATAAATGAAAACGGAAAATATCTCTCACTACCTGTCATAGCAAATAGATTACCATAGGCTTGGGAAAGGATCGAAAACCTCCTCCACTAGGCGTAAGCACCTAAGATAAACTATCAAAGAGGGCTTTTAAATGGGTTATAATGTTAGGTGTAGGGAAAAGGAAAACACGGTTTTGTTGGATACGGGATATTTTACTGGTGGCGAGTTAAAGATCTTGATCAATTACATGTACTATACAATGTTGCTAAGCCAAGACTAGACTCGATCTTAAGCTAGAAACAAAATAACATAAACATAAAATAAACATAAAATAAAACGGGATGGTAGTCCGTATGTTTTTTTTCTATTTTTCTTTTTCTCATTTTTTTGTATTTTTCTTGATTTTTTCGATTTTTTTTTTTTTTTTTTTTTTTTTTTTTTTTTTTTTGATTACACTTTTACCCTACCATCCAAAATAATACATCATAGGGGCGTTGCATCCCCTTACACTTGAACTTTTACATAACTTTACAAATAACTATTCTAATGACTCGAATTAAGATAATTGAAAAACTTGGAGTACTTTTAAAACATTTAGCACAAATGGGGGTAATAAATGATGTTCTTCCCCATTACTCCATTACACTAGTACTTTACCCATGAGTCCCAATCGTCCCAAAACAATATGTACAAAGATATGACTCGACTTAGCAACCATGTAATCAACTAGATAATTAACTTGGGTTTAAACAAATGTTGTAACAATAATGCACTAAAGATGAGTGCATACAAGGTAGGCTAAGGCGATTTGGGTGTACATTTAAGTGGGGTGTAACAAATTCTTCCTTTAAGTAAAATGCTTAAAGGTCGAAACGAAAAGATAGGCTCTGAGGGGTGTACTAGGGGTATCGTGTACTAAAAATGAGTACAACGCAAAGGGTGTGGGAGAATTACTTGACCAATGTAGCCAATGTAATTATAACAAAAACACAGGTGTAAAACATGGGTTAATCCTAATGCCTCTTATCATGTAGTAAATCTAACTACACGAATGTAGTCTCACTTGTGGCCTCGGAATGGTCCTAACGCAAGTTCTAGAATCTAAGTGCTACCGGTACTCACATCATAGCATAAATGCTTTTCCTACCAATTCTAGGGGCGAACCTCACATATTTGGGGCGGAAATTTTTTTTAGTGGTACGGTTTTTGTGCTAGTCATATAACTCCTATCCATGAGACGCTCATTAAGATCAAAGTTTCACTCCTATATGTTGTAAAAAATTTTAAATTTGGCACTAAAATTGCCTTAACAGGTATTTCTCTCAGTTTTATTACACATCTACCATCAAACAAACAAAAATCAAGCGCAATTGTATTCTCTAAAATTGTACTTTTACCCCCCCTTACACTTAAGATGAACATTGTCCCCAATGTTCAAATAACAAGATGTAAAAGCATAAAGTAAAAGAATGAAATCAAATACTCCCCTGATTCGCTCGTTGGATAATGAAATTACACGGTTAAATCTTCCTCCAAAGAGAATGTTGAAGCTCCATGACTAATGCATCGCCATAAGCTTGATTCAAAACATTTCCTTGTCCAAAATAACCTGTTGAACCTGAGAAAACAAACACGAAAACCTGCATAACATCGGCGGGATAAAATCTATATATAAGGATATAATGCTTGTGGAATGATAACTTTGCAGATTCCTGGAGATTATAAGTTGGAGATTTTAATAAAAACTTTTTATGAAAACAAAATTTTCAAAAATTTCTGGAAATTAAATCTGACGCCGTCAGGTTATAACCCCTGACGCCGTCAGAAATGACCTGACAAAAATTTTCATTTTAAGTTTCCGGAAAATTTCTGGAAAAACCTTTACCTTACTTCCTGGAAATCCTGCAAAACATCATTATGACTCGATACAAGCATTTGACTCAAACAAATACGGATATGTATGTTAATTTATTATTATTACGATTCATGTTCATATGTGTTCTAATAAACCGATTTAGATTTCCCTTACACTTATCTTTTGCAAAATACCTTTATATGTAGTTAAGACGAAGTTAAAAACAACATAAAGCATTTTCACAAATTAGTTTTGAACATGAATCAATAAGAATAAAAATTAAACACACATACGGAAACAAATAAAATCAAACAAACAAATAAATAAACACACAAAGCAAATAAAACAAATAAAGCTTGGGTTGCCTCCCAAGAAGCGCCTTTCTTTATTAACGAGTCTTGTAGCTAGACTCAAAGTCACGTACATTACGTGACTCCATCATCGGTCACGGTTCCTAGGCCATTCTCCTTCCCGGTTTTATATTCCGGTCCTAATTTCAAACAATCCTTGTAGAAACCGAATATCCTTTCCATAACATAGTCTACTCCTTTACTTCTATCCTTATCATTCCTATAGTAGACCGCTTGTTTAAGCTCCTTCTCAACATTTGACAAGTTTTGGAATTGTTCTATCTTATATGGCATTTGGTAGCTTACTTCATCGGTCTCATCCTTAAATCTAACTATCCCTAAGGAAGGTTCATAAGTCATTCTAGAGACCTCAACAAATGGTTTTCCAAAAACCACTTGAGTTAAGGATGCATCGACTATTGGACGGATATCTTCTACAATTACAAAGTCGGTGACATAAGTGAAGTTTCCTACATAAACCGGTAATCCCTTAACTCTTCCCGTGAAGTTACTCATCCAACCCTTGTCAGGGAACATCCTATACCCAAGTTGATTTTTCATTATCAAGTTGTAGTGGGCTCTAGTCATGATGTTTATGGGTGATCTAAGGTCGATGTAAGCTTTCCACACATGTAGATGTCCGATGTTGCATGGTATGTTGAGATTAGAAGGGTCGCCTATTTCAATGATTGGTTTACCTAGGAAGTATGGTGTTTCGGGGTCATCGAATAAGTTTGTATGATATGCGCGCTCTTCCTTAGTGGGTAGCCTATTGAAGTAGTCCTCATCATCATCTACTTCTTCAATCACACTTGTCCTAACTTCCTTATCAACCTCGACTTTCCTATCCTCATCCTTAGGTTCACTATTATCCTCATTCCTATCAATTGGTTTAATAGTGACAATGTTGACAAAGTGGACGTGTTTGGATGAAGAGGGGTCTTTTACTTGGGGTCCGCTATTTGTGTTCCTAGCGTCCTTATGTGGAGGTGATAACACTTGGTTATGGAGGGCTTTCAACAAGTTGTCAATTTTATTGGTCATCTCAGTTTGTTGTTGATTGAATTCGGTCTCGAATCTAGCTATCCGAGCTTCTTGAGATGCCATAAATTGAGACATCAATCCTTCAAAGTTATTGGTACTACCATTGCCGGAAGGATTGTTGTTGAAAGTACGGTTCGAGTTGGAACCGCTTGATTGGAAACGATTAGGTGGGTTGGAAGAATTGATTTGTTGTGAGTTTTGGTTTTGTTTCCACCTAAGGTTCGGGTGATTTTTCCATGAGGGGTTGTATGAATCACCATAATGGTTTGGCTCGGGCTTGAAAGTGTACCACTTGTCTCCCGCTCCGTCGGTACGCGAGGATGCGTAGTCCACAAAAGCTTGTTCGGGGAGTTCCATGCAATCACGAGTGTCGTGGGGACCACTACATAATTCACATGAAGAAGTGATTTTGTTCACTTGGCTTGAAGGTTTAGGAGCCTCGTAGGATTTCATGAGAAACTTGACTTGGTCTTCAAGTTCTACGATCCTACGGTCGGAAGTGCTTGAATTGTTCAAAGGCAAAGATATTGCCTTGACCGTTTTATTCAAATCACGGGGATCACTCCAACTTTCGTTGTCATAAAGAGCAAGATCCTCTAGGAGAGCCCATGATTGTTCCGCACTTAGATCACGTAGCTTGCCACCGGCCGATTGGTCAATGGTTTGCCTCGTGGAGAGATTGATATGGTCATAGAAGATTTGGACTTGGAGCCAAAGTTCTATGCCATGGTGAGGGACTTTTTGGAGTAAGTCCTTGAATCGAGTCCATGCCTCGTAGAGAGTTTCGCCTTGACGTTGTTGGAACATCAAGATATCATTCCTTAGCTTGGTAGTTCTTCCCGGTGGGAAAAACTGAGCAAGGAAACGAGTGGTGAGATCATCCCAAGAGGTGATGGATCCTGCGGGTTGACGTTCTAGCCACTGACTAGCTTGGTCCCGCAAAGAGAATTGGAAGAGACGCAATCGGGTCGTCTCTCGAGTGGCAACATCAAGGTCTATAGAATCAACGATTTTAAGAAAGTCCTTGAGATGTTGATTAGGATCTTCAGAACGAAGTCCATGGAATGCGCATCCGCTTTGCACCAACCGGATGGTGTCGGATCGCAAGGGTGTGATATTGGCTCCTTGAGTGAGCTCAATGGTGTTTCGATAGCCGTGGTGGCTAGGACGGGAATACTCTCCTAAAGTACGGGCTCTAGGAGGTGGTGGTGGTTGTTGTGGTGGTGGGTTGTGTGGGTTAAGGATATTACCATCTTCCATGATGTCGGACGGTAATGGTTACGAACAAAGACACGAAGAAAATAGATAGACTAAAGAAAACCTAGAAAAATAAAATAAAAATCTCACTAGAAAGGAATCTAGTGAGTAGACCTAATAGAAATAAAAATTCAACCTAAACAATAACTATTCCCCGGCAGCGGCGCCAAAAACTTGATTGCGTGGGTTTTGCAACCTTACAACAGGTTTTACCTCTCGAGGGATCTCAAGAGGCTTACAACCCCACCAGGCAGTGTACCTGACCGATGTAGTATAGTGTAGTGGTAAGTACGGGGGATTGATCGTTCTCCACAGGGAATAGTGTTCGTTAGGTGTGAAAGGCTACTCTAATTAGGTCTAAGGGTTGAGGAAGATTCTTTTTTTATGTTTTTATATTTTATAAAAGCAAGTAAAATCTCGGGTTTTGAAGGAGTGGGCGGAATTAGTTGCTAGTCAACTAACCCAAATTACTACAAATGCAAATAAAATAAAATAACAAAAATGAAAAGTGGTGAGAAACTTATGTGTAGAGAAATGTGTTTACTTAGATTTCCTTACTCCCTAACTATCTTTTACCGGTTAATTAGTGTGTATTAGTCGCGTGGATGACGGGTGTATTCCTTAATACCATTCGTGGGGTGGCGTACTTACTTCCCCAAACTCTACAAGCTCCTACTTCACTCCTATGTCGAGCCGGCTAGGAAGCTCCTAACATGGGATCACTAGAATTCGCTTGTGCATTAAATACAACCATAAAAACCTTTAGTACGCGTTTGGTTCATGTTTCTTAAGACGTTCAAGCAAGTTACCGAATAGGAAGTTAGCCAGTTTTCTTAAGCCTAACATAGATAAACAATCATCCAATACAACTAATAACACACTAACAACCTATAATCAATAGCTAGGTTTCATTAGATCTAAGCAAACACAAGATAAAATTAGCCTAACATGTTAAACAAAAGACAAGCATAAGATAGAATCAAACAACACATAGACATATTGAATGATTAATTGATAACTTATCTTTCAATGAAACATGGAAGATCTCAAGGCAAGAAGCCCTGAAAAAGTAGCTAAAATCGTCTTAGGGTTTTATCCCAAAATTCCACACACTAAGCTCCCCCTTAATGACAAAAAATTAGAAAACTATATATAGACTTTGACATCTGACGGCGTCACCTTATGCATTGTGACGCCGTCACCTCGCCGCTTTTAGGGTTCCCGGATGACCATCTTGACGCCGTCCCTCTTTAGCTCTTCAAAAATCCATTCTGGCTTATCAAGGCTTGACGCCGTCGGACCTATAACGTGACGCCGTCCCCTTATGATTTAAGCCGTGACGCCCTTGATTTAGTTAAAGCGTGACGCCGTCAGAATTCTCATGCAAACTCACTGGCCCGTCATGAGTAAATTTCACATCCAACTTTTCTTGCCAAGGCATGACGCCGTCTGGAGTTAATGTTGACGCCGTCAAAGGTGACTTTCAGCACAATTTTGAGACTTTGCCGTTTTCTTCACTTTTATGCTCCAAAAACGTCCAAAATGCCTCCTTTTCCAGATTTCTCCTCAAAAGTACCTAAAATGACAAAAGGAACGATTTAGGGCAATATTTGATCAAATAAATACGATTTCGGGCTTAAATGACCCCTTAAAAGCGGTACACTTTTCGCCTCATCAAATACCCTTACACTTGAGATTTGCTTGTCCTCAAGCAAATGCGCTTTTATTCTAATCAAAATACAAGTTAGGGGTCATTTAATGCTAACATAAAAGTAATTACAACAATTATTCGTTCCACTTCAATCATAATAAGCACGGAGATTACATACTAGCACCTCACAAGTAGTGTTTAGATACTCACATCTCTCAAGTGTCATCAAAATAAATCTCATAAATGAAAACGGAAAATATCTCTCACTACCTGTCATAGCAAATAGATTACCATAGGCTTGGGAAAGGATCGAAAACCTCCTCCACTAGGCGTAAGCACCTAAGATAAACTATCAAAGAGGGCTTTTAAATGGGTTATAATGTTAGGTGTAGGGAAAAGGAAAACACGGTTTTGTTGGATACGGGATATTTTACTGGTGGCGAGTTAAAGATCTTGATCAATTACATGTACTATACAATGTTGCTAAGCCAAGACTAGACTCGATCTTAAGCTAGAAACAAAATAACATAAACATAAAATAAACATAAAATAAAACGGGATGGTAGTCCGTATGTTTTTTTTCTATTTTTCTTTTTCTCATTTTTTTGTATTTTTCTTGATTTTTTCGATTTTTTTTTTTTTTTTTTTTTTTTTTTTTTTTTTTTTTTTTTGATTACACTTTTACCCTACCATCCAAAATAATACATCATAGGGGCGTTGCATCCCCTTACACTTGAACTTTTACATAACTTTACAAATAACTATTCTAATGACTCGAATTAAGATAATTGAAAAACTTGGAGTACTTTTAAAACATTTAGCACAAATGGGGGTAATAAATGATGTTCTTCCCCATTACTCCATTACACTAGTACTTTACCCATGAGTCCCAATCGTCCCAAAACAATATGTACAAAGATATGACTCGACTTAGCAACCATGTAATCAACTAGATAATTAACTTGGGTTTAAACAAATGTTGTAACAATAATGCACTAAAGATGAGTGCATACAAGGTAGGCTAAGGCGATTTGGGTGTACATTTAAGTGGGGTGTAACAAATTCTTCCTTTAAGTAAAATGCTTAAAGGTCGAAACGAAAAGATAGGCTCTGAGGGGTGTACTAGGGGTATCGTGTACTAAAAATGAGTACAACGCAAAGGGTGTGGGAGAATTACTTGACCAATGTAGCCAATGTAATTATAACAAAAACACAGGTGTAAAACATGGGTTAATCCTAATGCCTCTTATCATGTAGTAAATCTAACTACACGAATGTAGTCTCACTTGTGGCCTCGGAATGGTCCTAACGCAAGTTCTAGAATCTAAGTGCTACCGGTACTCACATCATAGCATAAATGCTTTTCCTACCAATTCTAGGGGCGAACCTCACATATTTGGGGCGGAAAATTTTTTTAGTGGTACGGTTTTTGTGCTAGTCATATAACTCCTATCCATGAGACGCTCATTAAGATCAAAGTTTCACTCCTATATGTTGTAAAAAATTTTAAATTTGGCACTAAAATTGCCTTAACAGGTATTTCTCTCAGTTTTATTACACATCTACCATCAAACAAACAAAAATCAAGCGCAATTGTATTCTCTAAAATTGTACTTTTACCCCCCCTTACACTTAAGATGAACATTGTCCCCAATGTTCAAATAACAAGATGTAAAAGCATAAAGTAAAAGAATGAAATCAAATACTCCCCTGATTCGCTCGTTGGATAATGAAATTACACGGTTAAATCTTCCTCCAAAGAGAATGTTGAAGCTCCATGACTAATGCATCGCCATAAGCTTGATTCAAAACATTTCCTTGTCCAAAATAACCTGTTGAACCTGAGAAAACAAACACGAAAACCTGCATAACATCGGCGGGATAAAATCTATATATAAGGATATAATGCTTGTGGAATGATAACTTTGCAGATTCCTGGAGATTATAAGTTGGAGATTTTAATAAAAACTTTTTATGAAAACAAAATTTTCAAAAATTTCTGGAAATTAAATCTGACGCCGTCAGGTTATAACCCCTGACGCCGTCAGAAATGACCTGACAAAAATTTTCATTTTAAGTTTCCGGAAAATTTCTGGAAAAACCTTTACCTTACTTCCTGGAAATCCTGCAAAACATCATTATGACTCGATACAAGCATTTGACTCAAACAAATACGGATATGTATGTTAATTTATTATTATTACGATTCATGTTCATATGTGTTCTAATAAACCGATTTAGATTTCCCTTACACTTATCTTTTGCAAAATACCTTTATATGTAGTTAAGACGAAGTTAAAAACAACATAAAGCATTTTCACAAATTAGTTTTGAACATGAATCAATAAGAATAAAAATTAAACACACATACGGAAACAAATAAAATCAAACAAACAAATAAATAAACACACAAAGCAAATAAAACAAATAAAGCTTGGGTTGCCTCCCAAGAAGCGCCTTTCTTTATTAACGAGTCTTGTAGCTAGACTCAAAGTCACGTACATTACGTGACTCCATCATCGGTCACGGTTCCTAGGCCATTCTCCTTCCCGGTTTTATATTCCGGTCCTAATTTCAAACAATCCTTGTAGAAACCGAATATCCTTTCCATAACATAGTCTACTCCTTTACTTCTATCCTTATCATTCCTATAGTAGACCGCTTGTTTAAGCTCCTTCTCAACATTTGACAAGTTTTGGAATTGTTCTATCTTATATGGCATTTGGTAGCTTACTTCATCGGTCTCATCCTTAAATCTAACTATCCCTAAGGAAGGTTCATAAGTCATTCTAGAGACCTCAACAAATGGTTTTCCAAAAACCACTTGAGTTAAGGATGCATCGACTATTGGACGGATATCTTCTACAATTACAAAGTCGGTGACATAAGTGAAGTTTCCTACATAAACCGGTAATCCCTTAACTCTTCCCGTGAAGTTACTCATCCAACCCTTGTCAGGGAACATCCTATACCCAAGTTGATTTTTCATTATCAAGTTGTAGTGGGCTCTAGTCATGATGTTTATGGGTGATCTAAGGTCGATGTAAGCTTTCCACACATGTAGATGTCCGATGTTGCATGGTATGTTGAGATTAGAAGGGTCGCCTATTTCAATGATTGGTTTACCTAGGAAGTATGGTGTTTCGGGGTCATCGAATAAGTTTGTATGATATGCGCGCTCTTCCTTAGTGGGTAGCCTATTGAAGTAGTCCTCATCATCATCTACTTCTTCAATCACACTTGTCCTAACTTCCTTATCAACCTCGACTTTCCTATCCTCATCCTTAGGTTCACTATTATCCTCATTCCTATCAATTGGTTTAATAGTGACAATGTTGACAAAGTGGACGTGTTTGGATGAAGAGGGGTCTTTTACTTGGGGTCCGCTATTTGTGTTCCTAGCGTCCTTATGTGGAGGTGATAACACTTGGTTATGGAGGGCTTTCAACAAGTTGTCAATTTTATTGGTCATCTCAGTTTGTTGTTGATTGAATTCGGTCTCGAATCTAGCTATCCGAGCTTCTTGAGATGCCATAAATTGAGACATCAATCCTTCAAAGTTATTGGTACTACCATTGCCGGAAGGATTGTTGTTGAAAGTACGGTTCGAGTTGGAACCGCTTGATTGGAAACGATTAGGTGGGTTGGAAGAATTGATTTGTTGTGAGTTTTGGTTTTGTTTCCACCTAAGGTTCGGGTGATTTTTCCATGAGGGGTTGTATGAATCACCATAATGGTTTGGCTCGGGCTTGAAAGTGTACCACTTGTCTCCCGCTCCGTCGGTACGCGAGGATGCGTAGTCCACAAAAGCTTGTTCGGGGAGTTCCATGCAATCACGAGTGTCGTGGGGACCACTACATAATTCACATGAAGAAGTGATTTTGTTCACTTGGCTTGAAGGTTTAGGAGCCTCGTAGGATTTCATGAGAAACTTGACTTGGTCTTCAAGTTCTACGATCCTACGGTCGGAAGTGCTTGAATTGTTCAAAGGCAAAGATATTGCCTTGACCGTTTTATTCAAATCACGGGGATCACTCCAACTTTCGTTGTCATAAAGAGCAAGATCCTCTAGGAGAGCCCATGATTGTTCCGCACTTAGATCACGTAGCTTGCCACCGGCCGATTGGTCAATGGTTTGCCTCGTGGAGAGATTGATATGGTCATAGAAGATTTGGACTTGGAGCCAAAGTTCTATGCCATGGTGAGGGACTTTTTGGAGTAAGTCCTTGAATCGAGTCCATGCCTCGTAGAGAGTTTCGCCTTGACGTTGTTGGAACATCAAGATATCATTCCTTAGCTTGGTAGTTCTTCCCGGTGGGAAAAACTGAGCAAGGAAACGAGTGGTGAGATCATCCCAAGAGGTGATGGATCCTGCGGGTTGACGTTCTAGCCACTGACTAGCTTGGTCCCGCAAAGAGAATTGGAAGAGACGCAATCGGGTCGTCTCTCGAGTGGCAACATCAAGGTCTATAGAATCAACGATTTTAAGAAAGTCCTTGAGATGTTGATTAGGATCTTCAGAACGAAGTCCATGGAATGCGCATCCGCTTTGCACCAACCGGATGGTGTCGGATCGCAAGGGTGTGATATTGGCTCCTTGAGTGAGCTCAATGGTGTTTCGATAGCCGTGGTGGCTAGGACGGGAATACTCTCCTAAAGTACGGGCTCTAGGAGGTGGTGGTGGTTGTTGTGGTGGTGGGTTGTGTGGGTTAAGGATATTACCATCTTCCATGATGTCGGACGGTAATGGTTACGAACAAAGACACGAAGAAAATAGATAGACTAAAGAAAACCTAGAAAAATAAAATAAAAATCTCACTAGAAAGGAATCTAGTGAGTAGACCTAATAGAAATAAAAATTCAACCTAAACAATAACTATTCCCCGGCAGCGGCGCCAAAAACTTGATTGCGTGGGTTTTGCAACCTTACAACAGGTTTTACCTCTCGAGGGATCTCAAGAGGCTTACAACCCCACCAGGCAGTGTACCTGACCGATGTAGTATAGTGTAGTGGTAAGTACGGGGGATTGATCGTTCTCCACAGGGAATAGTGTTCGTTAGGTGTGAAAGGCTACTCTAATTAGGTCTAAGGGTTGAGGAAGATTCTTTTTTTATGTTTTTATATTTTATAAAAGCAAGTAAAATCTCGGGTTTTGAAGGAGTGGGCGGAATTAGTTGCTAGTCAACTAACCCAAATTACTACAAATGCAAATAAAATAAAATAACAAAAATGAAAAGTGGTGAGAAACTTATGTGTAGAGAAATGTGTTTACTTAGATTTCCTTACTCCCTAACTATCTTTTACCGGTTAATTAGTGTGTATTAGTCGCGTGGATGACGGGTGTATTCCTTAATACCATTCGTGGGGTGGCGTACTTACTTCCCCAAACTCTACAAGCTCCTACTTCACTCCTATGTCGAGCCGGCTAGGAAGCTCCTAACATGGGATCACTAGAATTCGCTTGTGCATTAAATACAACCATAAAAACCTTTAGTACGCGTTTGGTTCATGTTTCTTAAGACGTTCAAGCAAGTTACCGAATAGGAAGTTAGCCAGTTTTCTTAAGCCTAACATAGATAAACAATCATCCAATACAACTAATAACACACTAACAACCTATAATCAATAGCTAGGTTTCATTAGATCTAAGCAAACACAAGATAAAATTAGCCTAACATGTTAAACAAAAGACAAGCATAAGATAGAATCAAACAACACATAGACATATTGAATGATTAATTGATAACTTATCTTTCAATGAAACATGGAAGATCTCAAGGCAAGAAGCCCTGAAAAAGTAGCTAAAATCGTCTTAGGGTTTTATCCCAAAATTCCACACACTAAGCTCCCCCTTAATGACAAAAAATTAGAAAACTATATATAGACTTTGACATCTGACGGCGTCACCTTATGCATTGTGACGCCGTCACCTCGCCGCTTTTAGGGTTCCCGGATGACCATCTTGACGCCGTCCCTCTTTAGCTCTTCAAAAATCCATTCTGGCTTATCAAGGCTTGACGCCGTCGGACCTATAACGTGACGCCGTCCCCTTATGATTTAAGCCGTGACGCCCTTGATTTAGTTAAAGCGTGACGCCGTCAGAATTCTCATGCAAACTCACTGGCCCGTCATGAGTAAATTTCACATCCAACTTTTCTTGCCAAGGCATGACGCCGTCTGGAGTTAATGTTGACGCCGTCAAAGGTGACTTTCAGCACAATTTTGAGACTTTGCCGTTTTCTTCACTTTTATGCTCCAAAAACGTCCAAAATGCCTCCTTTTCCAGATTTCTCCTCAAAAGTACCTAAAATGACAAAAGGAACGATTTAGGGCAATATTTGATCAAATAAATACGATTTCGGGCTTAAATGACCCCTTAAAAGCGGTACACTTTTCGCCTCATCAATTGGCAACCACTTAATAGTTAATATTACTCTTAAATGCTTGGAGGTTCTGACTTCAAACTAACAAGTAGCTACTAAAATGGACTTAGTTAGTTTCTATTCGTTGTCACGTTTAAGATTGATTCGATTATTTCAATTTTGTTTAGGACTTGAGGTGCCTAGCAATGTTATTGTGCTATCTGTTCCTTACAATTGTTGCCACGGATTGGTTTCAGATTGCACAGGTAAGTAATTATATTTGTAATTGCTATAAAACTGACGAAGTTCTCAGGTTTAAAGTTGTTTTCATAGTGCCCATTCTAACCTGTTTTTTGTGGTATCTTTATTGCTCAGGAGCCGCAAATGAATAGTTTTAAGGTACTAATGAAAGTATTTCAAAAGATGTCTAAAAAAACCGCTCGATTATCAACGATGTGAAACGACGGACCGCCGCAACGCGGCGGCCCGTCGCCCACCTCGTTTTTTTAAATTTAAAGGCTTGTGGTCCGTAGGGCAGGGGTGGGCCCTGGCCTATTCAAAAAATTTTGTTTTTAACGTAGTTTTCATTGAGCCGGTTAAAAAAAATTATTTTACCATTTGCCCTCGCTAAAATTAATCATTAATACTTGGGTTCTTCTGAATAAATGCTTCAGGCTCCGTCTTTGGTTGCGTGTGGCCTTTTTTTAATCTTGATCACTAATATCATACATCTATTTTCTTAGTATTCGAACATACAACTTATGGAAAAAGTTTAATATACATCTCATATTTGTCATAGATCTAATGAACCAATCTTAACAATTCATTTTTTTGATCAAAACAAAAAATATAAACTTTCACCATTTTTTTTTAAAATTAAATATCTCGCAAACCGTTAATCGTTACGCGAAAAAAATCATACCATCGCGACGAGAATTAAATTATCTTTCTATAGATATGCATTATTATATACTTTCGATCATTTTTTTTTTAATTTTCGCCCAGAAAAATCACGCGTGATTTGTAAAAATCACATGTGATTTGATTTTTACAAATCACATGTGATTTTTACAAATCACATATGATTTTTACAAATCATATGTGACTTTTCTGGGCGAAATTTTTTTTAAAAAAAGTTCGTCGAAAGTATATAAAAATGCATGTTTATAAATAGATAATTTAATTTTCGTCGCGATTGTGTATTTTTTGTAGTTTGAAGATTTATCGTTTGCAAGATATATTGTTTTTTTTTTTTTTTAATGTGAAAAATGGTTTTTTATTAATCTAGATGAAAAATGGATAGCTAAAATTGATTTTTTTAATCTATGACAAATATGAGATCTATATTGATCTCCCTCTATAACTTATTACTTGTTAGTACTCCGTAATAGATATGCCAAAACTCTATCAAATATCAACCCCAAACTTTACCAAGTTTTGCATCTTATCTCGTGTCCTTTCCATATGAAATGACTATAAAAATATCAATCTAAAGTCACACAAAAAACCCCACAGCTTGGAAGGTTGACCTGAACTCTTGGTTTGGTCTTCGCTTCCTTCCTTATACTTGCTTTTATTTTCCTCAAATTATATAAAATACACACACACACAATAAAACCTATAGCCATGGGGAAAAAGTATGCAAGTGTTCAAGAAAATAAGAAAATATCATTCTTCACCATCTTCACAGTCTTGTTATTTGCAATGTCCACCCCATGTTACTCTTACGAACAGCCTATCGTCCTGAATGATGGTGTTGGTACATCCAAGTCGTCCCAGGAATTAGAGTCAAAACATGTTTCCAGCTCGACCCATAAGGCAAAATCGAATTTGGATAAAAGTATCTTTGACGTTAGCCCGAATATTGATCCAACACCACGTATGAACTTTGCTAATTTCCTTGGTATAAAGCGTGGATATATTGATAAAACCAGGTTGATTCCACTTAGGTTCAGACGTCACTTATACGACAAGTTTGAGAAGACATTCATGATTCCTCGGACTAATATGCTGTTGGAAAAGGACATGATCTTATCTGGTAAAAGTAAAACCGATAGTTTTGATCCAGAAATGATGCAAAATCAGACTCCAATGAAGCATGTAGACGACCATGATCATTACTCCAAGAAAGATGAAGAATTTGGGCCAAAAAACATGTTACACGGGGAGAAAATAAATGTTTTGACACACAAGTATTATAAGGTGAAGGAGAGACAACATAAGAAAGTCGGGTTCATGAGGAGCATTCGCAAGTTGTTCATAGGTGGATGAATCTATTATTTTGCATCCATGAGTATGTGTATGAGATGTAGCATAGGTGAATAAAACTATAATGTATGTATGTATGTATGTAAATGTCTACATGTATGTATGTATGTATGTACTAGATATAATGCCCGCGAACGCGCAGGGTTTTTTCTAATCATTTAAATAAATTATTATTTTTAATTTCGGGTTTTAATTATTAGAAAAAATTACACGGATGGTCCCTGTGGTTTACACCAATTTCAAGTTTGGGTGCTATTGCATTTTAATTACGCCAGACATACCTAATTTGGCAAACGTTTAACGCGTTTGGTCCCTAATTTGGATGGGCGTTATCTTTCTCCGTTAAGTGTTTGCATCGTTAGTCCCTCCGTTAGTATTTTTTGCATCGTTAGTCCTTATTTTATAAACTAACCGTTGACCACGTTTTTTTTGCTTATGTGTCACTTTGACCCATGTTTTCGTCTGACTTTTTACGTTTTCGTCCGACTCTTTACGTTTTCGTCCGTTTTTTTACGTTTTCGTCCGATTTTTTACGTTTTCGTCTGATTCTTTACGTTTTCGTCCGATTCTTTACGTTTTCGTCCGATTCTTTACGTTTTCGTCCGATTCTTTACGTTTTCGTCCGATTTTTTACGTTTTCGTCTGATTCTTTACGTTTTCGTCCGATTTTTTACGTTTTCTTCTAAATTTTTACGTTTTCGTTTAATTTTTTACGTTTTCGTATGAATTTTTACGTTTTCGTCTGATTCTTTATGTTTTCATTCGATTCTTTAGGTTTTCGTCTGTTTTTTAACGTTTTCGTCTGAATTTTTACGTTTTCGTCCGATTCTTTACTTTTTCGTCCGATTTTTTACGTTTTCGTCTGATTCTTTACGTTTTCGTCCGATTCTTTACGTTTTCGTCCGATTTTTTACGTTTTCGTCTGATTCTTTACGTTTTCGTCCGATTCTTTACGTTTTTGTCCGATTTTTTACGTTTTCGTCTAATTCTTTACGTTTTCGTCCATCTACTAAGATTATCGTCCGATTTTTTACGTTTTCTTCTAAATTTTTACGTTTTCGTTTGATTTTTTACGTTTTCGTCTGAATTTTTACGTTTTCGTCCGATTCTTTACGTTTTCATTCGATTCTTTAGGTTTTCGTCTGTTTTTTTACGTTTTCGTCCGATTCTTTACGTTTTTGTCTGTTTTTTTTACGTTTTCTTCTGAATTTTTACGTTTTTGTTCGAGTCTTGACGTTTTCGTCCGATTTTTTACGTTTTCGTCTGATTCTTTACTTTTTCGTCCGATTCTTTACGTTTTCGTCTGATTTTTTACGTTTTCATCTGATTCTTTACGTTTTCGTCCATCTCCTAAGGTTTTCGTCCTATTTTTTACGTTTTCTTCTAAATTTTTATCTTTTCGTTTGATTTTTTACGTTTTCGTCTGAATTTTTACGTTTTCGTCCGATTCTTTACGTTTTCATTCGATTCTTTAGGTTTTCGTCTGTTTTTTTACCTTTTCGTCTGACTTTTTACGTTTTCATCCGATTCTTTACGTTTTCGTCCGATTCTTTATGTTTTCATATGTTTTTTATGTTCTCGCCTGAATTTTTACGTTTTCGTCCGTCTCCTTACGTTTTCGTCCGATTTGTAAAAAATTAAATTAAAAAAAAATTCTAAAAAAATCAATTTCTAAAAAAAAATATCTAAAAAAAATAATTTCAAAAAAAAATAATTTTTGTAAAAAAATTAAATTCGAAAAAAAAAGTAATTTTTCTAAAAAAATTAATTTCGAAAAAAAATTAATTTTTCTAAAAAAATTAATTTAAAAAAAATAATTTTTCTAAAAAAAAATCTGACGAAAACGTAAGGAGACAGACGAAAACGTAAAGAATCGGACGAAAAAGTAAAAAATGGGACTAAAACGTAAAGAATCGGATGAAAACGTCAAGAATCGAACAAAAACGTAAAAATTCAGAAGAAAACGTAAAAAAAACAGACAAAAACGTAAAGAATCGGACGAAAACGTAAAAAAACAGACGAAAACCTAAAGAATCGAATGAAAACGTAAAGAATCGGACGAAAACGTAAAAATTCAGACGAAAACGTAAAAAATCAAACGAAAACGTAAAAATTTAGGAGAAAACGTAAAAAATCGGACGAAAACCTTAGTAGATGGACGAAAACGTAAAGAATCAGACGAAAACGTAAAAAAATCGGACGAAAACGTAAAGAATCGGACGAAAACGTAAAGAATCAGACGAAAACGTAAAAAATCGGACGAAAACGTAAAGAATCGGACGAAAACGTAAAGAATCAGACGAAAACGTAAAAAATCAGACGAAAAAGTAAAGAATCGGACGAAAACGTAAAAATTCAGACGAAAACGTTAAAAAACAGACGAAAACCTAAAGAATCGAATGAAAACATAAAGAATCAGACGAAAACATAAAAAATTAAACGAAAACGTAAAAATTTTGAAGAAAACGTAAAAAATCGGACGAAAACGTAAAGAATCAGACGAAAACGTAAAGAATCGGACGAAAACGTAAAGAATCGGACGAAAACGTAAAAAATCGGACGAAAACGTAAAGAATCAGACGAAAACGTAAAAAATCGGACGAAAACGTAAAGAATCGGACGAAAACGTAAAAAAACGGACGAAAACGTAAAGAGTCGGACGAAAACATGGGTCAAAGTGACACATAAGCCAAAAAAACGTGGTCAACGGTTAGTTTATAAAATAAGGACTAACGATGCAAAAAATACTAACGGAGGGACTAACGATGCAAACACTTAACGGAGAAAGATAACGCCCATCCAAATTAGGGACCAAACGCGTTAAACGTTTGCCAAATTAGGTATGTCTGGCGTAATTAAAATGCAATAGCACCCAAACTTGAAATTGGTGTAAACCACAGGGACCATCCGTGTAATTTTTTCTAATTATTATAACAGGACCTTCAAAACCATTGTACTTTGATTGAGGTATTGAATTAGGGTTATTTACGAATGTAGTGGGTTTTAATATTAATTAGATTCGGAGGAGATGTTCTTGTGTCAATGATTGTGCGTGAATGAATGATAAGAGATCGAGTTTGATTGATGGAGGAGGAATTTGGGAATGTTGGGACTTCAAATATTTAGTGGGAATGATACTGAATTTTAAGTTTCAGCCCAAATCTTTGAAAAACTTGCTCCACCGTTTTCAAGTTTTAATTTTTTATATTTTGACACATATATTTTTGTAAGTTTTTATTGAATGATTACAAATCACATTCGTTTTTTTGTAGAATATGGATAAATTTAGAAGTATTTAGGCTTTTTTTATTTAATATTTAAGAAAATAATAATAATAATAATTTGATTATTACTTAATAAGGTATGATTTGATTTTTTTGAAATGTAAAAGTTCCCACTAGAGGTTTTGTTTTATTATATAAAAGATGTATAGTTTGAACCGCTACATATATGAGTATATGATAATCGGTATGATTTTAGACTTAGTCTTTCTGTTTCATTTTATAAGGTCTACTTGTTTATGTTTTAAAAGATAATACTAATGAGTACCAATTTGGCCGGGGGTACACCTTCATTGCTAAAACTGACAAAAGTGCTTGCAATGGTACCTCAATTTGTGTGAGAAGATCTTCAAACATAATGGTTGTGTGTTCAAGTCCTGCTTTGGACGTGTGAGATAGATTTGTGGTGTAAATATTGTGTGATAGTTGGTTTAAAAAAAAAAAAAAAAAAAAGAAGCTAAAACTGCTGCTAGTCTAGTACTACTTTTGCTTATACATATACAGTAGCAGTAAACAACTAAAGCTGATAATAGTTTGGAGAGAAAGAGAGAGATAGAGGAATCGGGAAGTACCTTTCCAGAAGAAAAGAAGAAGATGAATGTGGAAGTGTTTACAACAAACAATATTACGATACAATGCCTATATTTCTTTGCATAGATGAGAGTATGGATTAAAGAGAATGAGTTATTGTTGGAATTTAACTAGCATGATCAACATCTAATTAAATAAACACATCAAGAGTAAACATATAGCGGAAGCAAGATCGTATTTAACACGTATAATGAATTACATAAAAGTAAATTAGAATTACCTCGAGATCCTAGCAAGAACAAGGATCAATTCTTCTCTTCTAATCACAAGATCAACAAATAGGATTAACGTGGAACCCCTTACCGTTTTGTTCCACAATCCAAGATAAACAACTAAAGTAAGTTGTTACCGAACTCTTGTACACACGTACTATAACCGATCAAGCAATGATGCTAGTAATTAGACACGTTATTAAACCAAAAACCTTTGTTTAATAAATAAATAAATAAAGTCGATCTATTTATTAAAGTCATTGAATTTGATTGATCAATTAAAGCAATTGACCAACTAGTAAAAGTTGGTAATTGATTGATACTTTTTCAGACCCATCAACAGTATATAGAAGAAAAGAAGGACACATCATTCGGTTATAGTAAATTGCACCAAAAAGTCAAATAACTAAAACCAATATGTTTGTATATATAGTGCAATTGGCTTACTCCCCAAGAAAATGATCGATTGGGTTTTAACACCTATAATCCGATCGGTCAAGCCCATGGGACGGGAATCTAGAACATTCTTGAGCTCCTAATTTCACTAATGGTCCTTCCTTTACTCCCTAACGGTCGTTAGTCAACACCGTTAACACCGTTAGTTTACATAACGTCCGTTATGTATCATTTCGTGTCCAAATAATTAATATACATAAATAATTATACATATTAATTATTTACTTGATCATCATACGTAAAGTGTGCAATCCCTCGGTCCTGAGTTCGAATCTAGACATACACATTTAATATTTTTTCCATTAACTCTAACAGCTCCCACTTGGAAATCTATTAAAAGTGTAATGACATTGGTTAGCGTCAAGCAACACGCCAATGCCCCTAGAACAACTTGGGTGTGTGGTCTCCTGGAAAAACCACTTGATGATTTTATAATCATCATACTTATCCTTTTGTTTCTAATACTACATTAATAAAGATATGGATCTAAGTCATTCTTTATTAATAATTATGTTTCTCGTTATTTATGATTCAATAAGATTACCATATCTTCTGAACTAGTCAGGGGAGATCATGGGTGTGGCCACACAAACATCTTATTAATCCCACGAGGGGCCCAGTAGTATTAAACTTCAAATTAAATTTGAAGGAACAAATCCCATTTTGACTACGAGCATAACTCACACACTTTGCAACACTTCCGAAAATAATCCGTATAGCTACCAGTTACGTATAGCGTTAAATTGAGTCACAGAAATGCACTACATGTATGAACGATTATCTGGTATCTCAAGTCTAAGGATAAATATTTACATGATTTACTTAATGACAAGATCCATAAAGTAAACTCATGAAGTCGGGATAGTCCTATATTCCAATCCTTGAATATCATGTGATATTGGCATCTCAACCTTACAGTACATTCTACCAATCCCCACATTTGTCTTTATTTAATGATATTCCCATATCATTAATCGACAACGGACAATTTAGAATATATACCAATATATTCATGGATATAAACATGCAAATATATGATACAATTTATTATTAATGAAAACAAACGTACCACGTACTTTAATTCATTGTAAATAATAATTGCTTAATATCCCTTATCCAAATACTAAATATATATCAATGCATGATAGTTCCCGTTAATGAATTATGCCACAAGTCATGACAACCATACTTGTTGACAAGGCATAAATCAACTAATGTTGATCTATCGGAATTTTGAGAATACTTATTTCAATAATGAAATTCTTGTATGTGTATATTCATCTATCTAGATATTGCCACATACTTCATAAAATTGCATGACATCCTCAATCGCAAATTTATGACAATTAAACTACCAAACCTTTGTAGTTAAAGTATTCTAATTCTTTATGTATAATGCAACTATGCTTTTATTGAGCATAACTAGTACACATGGTCCCCTAATAAGGATGAGCTCCCACCATGACTAGTATTGAGTGTCATCTCAATCTCATTAGCATCATTGTATCAAAACAACAATATGCTCTTTTCAAGTTCCCGTAAACATTAATATCCATCGTGTAATGTTTGACATCTACAAATCTTACAAGATTTGTCATCTATATCAACATCTTGCTATATGGCTCTTATTTAGAATTTTGGAGCAAATCCAGGCTGAGGATGTAAATTCTAAACCATATCCATTACACTTAGCTATCTAATAATTTTCAATTAGATACTAATATTGTCAATCATCTTGCATCCAAGCATGATACAACAAATAACATGATGTACATGAATAATCCTTTCGTCAACCTTAGATTTATTCATGTCATATCTTTTCAAAGATATGTTTCTATCTAGCCTTCTAATAGAATATCATGTTTATTAGAATCAGTTATTTTACCGCTTATGTTTACATATATTTCAAGGTTTTATTTTCTAAATTTTCATGTGAAATTTCATTCCAAACTAAGACTTAACATATAAATGTTAATGGAATGTTACTTCCTATATGTTGTACAACATATATGAAATAAGAAAATAAATATCACTCCCACTAGCTTTCAGGAATATTAAGAAATACCTTATTTTAATTATAAATCAAAACTAGATATAATAACTAAACATAAGTATATCCCCTAGATGCATGCATTAATCCATTCACAAATGATTTGCATAAGTATATCCCCTAGATGCATGCACTTTGTATACTTCTAAAGATTATTTGAATTCAAATACTCCTTTCAATTACTTTCGTCCTCGCACAAGTAATTACACAAGAAAGAGTTTGATATTCCATTATTAATTTCATATAAATGAAACTAATAATGACAATCATAATCTTTATACATTTAATGTGTTTAGAAAGAATTTCAATCACATTTAATTGCTTAAGTGTGATTGATAATCTTTTCACCCATTAAATATGTATACAAATGTGTCCCTTATGATTTCTACACAAGAATTTAAATCTCTAGGATTTTCATTTCCTTTGTAGAAATTCATCTCTATTCTATAGTATAACTATAGAATTTAAGATCAACTACGTTTCCAAACTAGTTATCTTCTTGGACTGCATCTAATTATTCATAGTATGAGTAATTTGCCAAATAACTATTTGCAATTTATTAACAGGCATATCATGATCCTGTAACTCATAACCCTCAACATATTCTACCAACATTTGAGATATCCTTTCGGATCTATGAAATGAGAATTCCATCATCTTGAGATTTAACATTAACGTGTTTAATTCTCATTATGATTTTGCTAGTGTATTTCTAGAAGATCATGTATCTTGTAATTTTATCTCATCAAGATAAAACTCCCACTTGCCTTTTGCAATTTATAGCTAAACTATAAATTCTTAGCCAATAGAGCAACACAAACTCGTTCTCTTTTGGGACTTTACAAATACATATTGACAGTTCCTAATCCTCAATTTGTTAATAGCCTGCTCACAAGTAATTTAACAAATTCTGAACTTCAATTTTTAAGACTTAATGTGATTGATCACATTCCATATTAAATGGTGTCTTATTCATCTTCTAGGTTGGAGTCTAATTTAGTATATCCAATCCATACTCAATTTTCTAACCTTGATATTTTAGGAAGAGAAAAAGATATAATTATCTTAATCAAACAATATATAAAGAGTTTGATTTTCCTAACTGAACATACCATACTCATATGTATTTCATTAGGATTAATATTGTAAGTCAATCTTACAATATGTGAGATAAATATATTTCTTTTTTTGCTTACCTATTTACCAACTAAGTCAATTTAATGGTACAATAGATTTCCAAGCCAATTGCATGTTTTATAACATAAGTGCCTCTTAGCCCAAGCCACTTCATTCTATGTCTTACCAAAAAAAACATAAACTGTTATAATCCCAATCTACGTTATAAGCCATTGATCAACTCAATGACTTCTTGTATATGTCCTAATTAAAAAACATAACAAGTTAACGTCTTACTTTATTATAAGTCTTTTATCAATCAAAAGACTTCATATTTATATCTAACAATATAAACATATATAATTAAAGTAATCATGAACACCAGAATATGGATTCAATAATATTTCAAGTTAATTTATTACTTCATATTTTTATGTCATTCCAAGAATACATAAACTTTCAAATTATGAAGTAGTATTAGATTACTTCATTTATTTATGTCATTGAACCAATACATAAATATTTATTATGAAGTAGTCTTATTATCATATTGACACTTGTTCTAATAATTATCTAATTTAGAAACTTGTAAATTAACATAATTTCATTACATCAGCTGAGGCTGCTAGCAATGAAAGTATGTAATTTACCTTGTCATTAATATCTAGTAATGAAAGTAGATATTAACTCCAAGTGTTCTATTAATTAGAATGTATGTAAAACACATTAGAACATCAATCTCTTACCTTGCAGTAAAGAGAACCCTTTAAATCATATCTCATTATGTTGTTGCTTGCACACAATAAAGATTTCTCCCACTTATGCATGGAACAACATCATGCATCAGCTAAACAACACGTCAATTGTTTGCTTATGTGATTAATATGATTTGTGTCATAGATATAAGTAAATATAGAATCACCTCGTCTAGTAAGGAAACGTACACAACTATCTTTAATACCACAAGTGTCTATAATTGGAAAGTATTTATCTCAAAAGATTCTAGAGATAATCCGGGTTACTACCAAGATACCAAGACTTGTAGCTCCCACTGAATTAAAGATCACTACATGAACTCATTATTCAGTAATTACAACACAATGCTCCCACTGGATTTGACAACATTATAAGTGTTTCAAAACACAGTAGAAGCAAATAGCGTGCTGCTTACTTTCCTACACCTTTGAGTAATCCCTTATGTAATACATACTAAGGTACTTAAAGAATGTATTCTACTTTATCAATGATGGAATATCCATCAATGCAATTAACTTGAGAAAATTGGGCATGCAATTTCTTTCTCAATTTAGGTCTACCATCACCACTATGGTATGTATCACCTTTAAATGGTTAAAGCACAACAACTAGATCAATCATTCTAGTTTGCCTATTACTAATTTTGCGGTAATTAGTTTAGTTTCTAATTATAATAACTCCTAAAACGTGCAATTTCTACAAAATTTGCCATGAGTTATTTCTTAGAATTTAGACAATTCTAATTTTCCTATTATACATTTCTCATTCATGAAAAGGAATAGGATTAAGTCTCACTCTTCACACGGAAAGTAGACTCGGTTTATTCTTTCAGTTAAGTTGACTCTATCCAAAGACCCCTACGGGTGCAGATCAACTTTCCACTAAAGAAATGTCCCACGTTTACGGTTTTAACGTTGCATTAAATACATTAAAAGAATTTTCAAAATTCAATTTTAGTATTTTCGATAATAACTTTTCAAGAAAATTAAACACCCATGGTAAATAAAATTTAACCATTTAATTTTCACTGAAAAATTAGGATCCAAATTGACGTCGTTTCATCACATCAGCTGAGGCTGCTAGTGATGAAAGTGCTCAATTAAGTTAACCAATTTAGAAACATGTAAACTTGACGCCGTTTCATCACATCAGCTGAGGCTGCTAGCAATGAAAGTGCTCAATTTACCCTTTGATTCCCATTCTTTGAATCATTACATTCAGCTGAGGCTGCTAGCAACGATAGAATGTCATCTCAGGTGTTTCCGTATTAATTGGGTGGCATATAACTTAAATTTTAAGGGTATTAAATTTTTGATGTGTAATCAAAAGATATGTACAAGATGTCATGCATTCATCTTGTATCATATGTTTTCTACAAAAACCATTAACTCATTCGCAGCTTAAAATCAACAAAATTTTAATTGATGGCATTGAGCAAATTACAACATTGCCTTAAGATGCTTCGTACTTTTTCATGGTGTACTTGGTAAGTCTAATATTGACGTACAGGCAAGCGGAGGGGAAAACGTCCGCCGAAGCTAATTAAAAAAGCGCCCCTTTCGGATGACAATTTAATGTCAAGCCTCCTTATACCCACTTTATAGTTTGTCAACATTAGGTCCGCCGCTTCGACCACTTTTGTACAGTCACATCAATCAACTAAAAACTTTAAGATTTAAAACTTAAAACATTTATGTAGTAAATTATTATATTGCTAGTCTCGCCTGGGAGCAAATTACCGTGCGAAGCGAACCACTATCGGCACATAAGACTTGGCAATAAACTAATTTACCACAAAGGTTTCATAGTTATTAGGTTCATTTATTTTTATTTAAAAAATTACCCTCTTATTGAAAACAATCCATCATAATTGAACAAATAAGACCAAGTAATTTAAAAAAAAAACACTCAATAACACGTATATGATCATTAACAATATCATATAGCCACATGCAAACCTTTTGATAAACCCTATTAATAATTTCTATGTGAATTTTAATGTATTTAATTAATAAAACTCCCATTGGTTTTCGAGCTCATTGTGCCCAATGGTCCACAGACGCCAAATAACTTGGCCGCGTAAATTTTAATTAACTAAATACCACATTGCACATAACCAATTAATTAATATATTTAATTAGAGTCTTCCCTAATTTTAGATTTATCATAAAAACATGTAGCAAATAAACAAATCTAATCTATAATTCTTTGCATGAAGAATTATAGATCAAACAAAATCGTAACCCTAATTACTCAAATAAACACATAACGCAACATGTTCTTTAATTTTAGGGTTACAAACTAATTAATTAGTTAAATAAGGGTCGAAACCCTAACCCTAAATTCTATTCGATTTTTATTAGTATGTTTTCTACAAAAACAAACCCTAAAAAATAAAAATCGACATAACATGTGTATAAATCAAGAATTGATTTTTATTATGCGTTTAGGTAATTACATTAACATGTTAAACAGGCTCTTGATGCCACTGTTGGAATTTAACCAGCATGATCAACATCTAATTAAATAAACACATCAAGAGTACACATATAGCGGAAGCAAGATCGTATTTAACACGTATAATGAATTACATAAAAGTAAATTAGAATTACCTCGAGATCCTAGCAAGAACAAGGATCAATTCTTCTCTTCTAATCACAAGATCAACAAATAGGATTAACGTGGAACCCCTTACCGTTTTGTTTCACAATCCAAGATAAACAACTAAAGTAAGTTGTTACCGAACTCTTGTACACACGTACTATAACCGATCAAGCAATGATGCTAATGATTAGACACATTATTAAACCAAAAACCTTTGTTTAATAAATAAATAAATAAAGTCGATCTATTTATTAAAGTCATTGAATTTGATTGATCAATTAAAGGAATTGACCAACTAGTAAAAGTTGGTAATTGATTGATACTTTTTCAGACCCATCGACAGTATATAGAAGAAAAGAAGGACACATCATTCGGTTATAGTAAATTGCACCAAAAAGTCAAATAACTAAAACCAATATGTTTGTATATATAGTGCAATTGGCTTAATCCCCAAGAAAATGATCGATTGGGTTTTAACACCCATAATCCGATCGGTCAAGCCCATGGGACGGGAATCTAGAACATTCTTGAGCTCCTAATTTCACTAATGGTCCTTCCTTTACTCCCTAACGGTCGTTAGTCAACACCGTTAACACCGTTAGTTTACATAACGTCCGTTATGTATCATTTCGTGTCCAAATAATTAATATACATAAATAATTATACATATTAATTATTTACTTGATCATCATACGTAAAGTGTGCAATCCCTCGGTCCCGAGTTCGAATCTAGACATACACATTTAATATTTTTTCCATTAACTCTAACAGTTATACATGTCACTATATTACTAGCATTATGCTACTTGCCTACTTGGTAACTAAATTAGTGATTTCAAGTGCTGCAAACCAAAATGTTTGTGAATGAACCCCGAAGCACAAATGCTGCTAAATTTAACTAGTGACAACAGTAAATTTCCCTATCAGTTGTTGACATGATAATATCAGAGCTTTACACCCTAAATCATATCATATCATACATACTATAAGATTGTCCCCTCTAATTGAATGCGGAGGCGTCAAGATTGCATAGAGTACAACACGCTAATGCTGTTCATGATATAAATCCGAGTTATTATTTTTTCCTAATACTAATTACCAGCATATGAACAGACATATGGTTACAAGCCTCCTTAATGGGGGTTAATAGCTTCCTACTATCTGCATATGAAGAGACATGTGGGTTACAATCCTTCTTAATGAAGGTACCTCTCTTTATTTTTTCATAATACTAATTACCAGCATATGAACAGACATGTGGTTACAAACCTTCTTAATGGTGGTTAATAGCTTCCTAATATCTGCATATGAAGAGACATGTGGGTTACAATCCTTCTTAATGAAGGTACCTGTCTTTGTAACTATAAATACAGTATGCATATATTTTTTTACCACCATAATCATCAATTTTTTTTGCTTTCAAACCAGAATTGCAGCAAAAGTTACCATGTCCAATAAAGCTTCCGGTAGCAACTCCATGTCCATCCAGTCTTCGGGTAGCAAATCCATTCATGTTGCCGACCATAATGGTGAGTTGTTTTTGGAGCAGCTCGAAACGGGTATTAGTGGTACAATTGTTGTTATGATCAGTAGAATGTGGGATGTGAATGCAGTAAGTGGGAGGTATTTGAGCACAGATTTTGTTGTTAGTGATGCCAAGGTAAGTAAACATTACATTTACAATTATGCATATAGAATGGGGATATTGAATTCTGATGCAATGTTTTTCAGGGTAAGGCGATGCATTGCTTTGCAAGGAGTAATATAGCGCACAATTTTGTAGGTTTAAAAGAAGGCGGTGTTTACTCTATCAAGAATTTTATTGTGCAGCCAAACAAGGATGACTATCGTATCATTCGGCAGGATCCATACATTCTTGAATTTGATGGTTCCACAATCATTAGAAAAGTTTCTGTCAGCCCTAAGGGTTTTGTGAGATATCCTTTTGAGCTTGCGGATTTTGATGAAATTGAACCTACAAACAATAAAAATCTAATAGGTTAGGCTTTTTGTTTAAACATTCTTTCTTAAACGGTTTTTGGTGCCATGTTATATTTTTGCTCTTACTATACATTATTGGATACTTGCAGATGTCGTAGGCTATGTTACAAATGTTGGGAGGACAATAGTTCAAAAGAGTGGTTCAAGGACTCTCGATTTCTATCTGGCTAACAAGAGGTGTTTTGCTTTCCATATTTTTTGTCTTAGCAAATTAAGAAAGTTAAAATAACAATTGCTTTTTTATTTCCTAAAACAGGGGGCAATCAATAAGAGTAACTCTTTGGGGTGAATTAGGTGACATCCTGATTGAAAAGAAAACAAAACATGTTGGCCTATGTCCGGTTGTTGTAACTTCTCTTAATGTTAAACTCTATAACAGTGAGTATCAATAGAATATGGTTTTGTAGCGCTATGTTACCTTATTGCTAATTTTCATCACAATGTCCACCCCGTGCAGATAAGGTCTACCTTTCAAGCAGCTCTTCCTCCTTGATTTATGACAATGAGGACATCCCTGCATTGATAGATCTAAAAGTTGAAATGAGGTAATCCTAAATAAATAGTTGCTATGTTATTTTATACAATTATCATTTATTAATGTTTAGCATGTATATTGTTTACAGTTCTGTGGAATTGGGTAAAGCTATAGTGCCTGTTGATTGTTCAGAGTCAAAAGATGGGACGCTTGAGAATTTGTTGATTTGGGGCTGCAATAAGAAAAACAATGTAAGCTTCTATCTTTACACTTGCTTATTTACACAAGTTGGTCAATTGGTATTTTATTTAATATATATCCATTTTATAGTCCATGACCTACAACTGTAAAGTGATGATCAACAATGTTAGAACTAGAAAGGGATGGAACTACCCATCATGTGGTGACAATAAGTGCAAAAAAGGTGCAACCCGAAAGAATGGTAGATTTTGGTGTGAAACGTGTAAAAAATACATTGAGTACCCAGTTTTAAGGTAAACCGATTTTAGACTAGCAATTTCCATGAATTATAGTAAATTACATAATATTGAATACCTTATGTATGCTACCTGATGTTAACAGATTCAGGCTTGAAATGGATGTGTCTGACCATACTGAACAAACTGTGATTGTTCTGTTTGATGAACCCGCCCGTTTTTTGTTGAAGTGTTCTCCAGAAACTCTGTTGGAAAATGACGATGAGGTACAATAATAAATTAAATTCTTAATATATTAGATACTTATATACAATTATAAATTAAATTTAAAAGATATTGTGTTTTTTTCGTAACTTTCAACTACAGTTACAAGGTTTCAACTTGCCCCGCGCAATAACAAATCTAATAGGGACGACTCACACTTTTGAAGTCAAGACATCCACGTATTTTGAACATGGTGCTTTTGAGAGCTTCACATGCTGGAATATTATCCCTGCAAATGAAGAACTCAAATGTTCAAGCACTCCGCAAATAGAAAGCACGCCTTCAAGCCCCCTTATGACAAAATTGTCAAAAAAGACTTTGTGCAAAAACCCAAGTTTGCCTACTCCAATGAAATCTGTTGAGGAGACAAAAAAAAAAAAAAAACGGTATCACAAAGTTTCAATACTATGAAGTAATATATGAAAATTTCTTACCACTAAAACATTATTTAAAGTGGCGTTATTATAGGTTGGAATATGAAGATTCAGACACAGAGTTACCACATGTTGATGAAGCTTGGAGCGAATATGTATCTGCTTCTCAAAATAAAAAACAAAGAAGGTAATTTTGTAGCAAATGGATACAAACATACCTAATATAAATCCCAAATATTAACAAAACTTCTGTGAAAATCTTATTTTTCAGGTGTGTTGTGACCGAATCTGAAACAGAAGATGACGAAATCTCACCTAAAGCTGATCTTATGAAAGAAAATGAAATTAATGACGGCGCATCAGTCAACGACAAAGCCACAACTTAGTCTTTAGGTTTTTAGGAAAATAAAGCGTAAATGACCCAATTGTTTATGGGAGTATGTCATTTACAAAGCGAAGTTTGTTTGACTCTGTTTTTCACTCAATAATTTTGGTGTTTTAAACCAAATTAATGTTTGATATTACTTTTGGTTGCTTATTAAGTTATAAAATTCACCTTATGCTTGAAATCAGACTCCAATATATGTGATTCAGTTATGTATCAAATTCAGATTCCAATAACTCCAATATATGTAATTCAGTTATGTATGAAATTCAGATTCCAATATATGTGATCAAGTTATGCTTGAAATTCAAACTTCAATACTGAATTTACCTTTCAGTGTCACGTAAGAGCATTCTACATCTTTTTATAATTTGGAATTTTGCCTAATGAAACAAACTATTGATTCATAAATAAAAAACATATGCTAAAAATGATTGATTTATCAATTAACAACCATAAACAATTTATCTGCAAAATAAAAAACTCCAACTCTATACTTATAGACTTAGAATCAAAACTACATTATAAAATTTATAATTATTAAGGCAGGTTTGAACTTCAATAAGTTAATCGCAATGCTAATAAAACCAATATTTTGAACTCTATACTTATAAACTTAGTATCAATACTACATTATAAAATTTATAATTTTTAAGGCAGGTTTAAACTTCAATAAGTTAATCTCAATGCTAATAAAACCAATATCTTGGTAAACTTATATGAAGTTTGGAATTGAGTACACAAGTAAATTATCTGATTGTATAATAAAGGATACTGGACCTTCATTTTAAGGAAGCAAAATGTAATGAAAATTGTACATAAATGAGAACTTAATCAATTTTGTAACCCACCAGTCTATTCATATGCAGGTATTAAGAAGCTATTAACCTCCATTAAGGAGGTTTAAATACTCATTATATGAGATTAATTGTTGTTAAGATAATGGCTGAGTAATTTATATCAAGAAGGATATGAACCAAAAAACCCTTCAATGGAAAAATTTAATAATCATTATATGTGCTTAAATGCTGCCATGAAGGTGTATATAAATTTTACCTGCATGACTTTATCTGGGCATAACTACATTTTGATATTTCCATACAATGACTGACCAACATGGAAGTTCAACTCCCCAGGTGTTCATTGATGCGTTGGATGGTGATTCAGCCGGGAACATTGTTGTTACACTCTGCACGATATGGGATGTCAAAGCTACAAATGCGCGTCTATTGAATACTGATTTTGTTGTCTCTGATCCAACGGTAATGATTAAACATGTTGTTTACAGTTTGCTGCACTTTTACTGATTTCCACACAATATTATTGCAGGGCAATGTAATCCACTGCACTGCGAATGCAACTATAGCATACAATTTTCACGGGTTAGAAAAAGGTGGTCTATTCGCAATAGAAGATTTTGTTGTGTGGGCTAACAAAGAAGAATGTCGCGTTAGATAAAACAATACCTTTAAGCTTGAATTTGACGGTAAAACCCACTTAAGAAAGACTTCCGTCCTTTATGATCAGTATGTTAGGTATCCTTTGGTAAAGGTTCATATGGACAATATGAAACCTACAAGGAACAAATCTCTTATTGATAAGTTTGTATTAATTTTATATAGCAAATAATTTTTTATGATAAATGATCTATTTCCTTAAGACTTACACTATTACCTTTCAGATGTAAGCAGGTATGTGACCAACATTGCCAAGATGAACCACAAAAAGACCGGTTCCAAAAATCTTGATTTCTACCTAACAAATCATAGGTTAGCACAATTATTATGCGGATAATTAAAATAAACAGTATCTAAAATGTTATATTGCTTTTACCAACTTAAAAGTTTCTTGCATATGCAACAGGGGACAGGCAGTACGGGTAACATTATGGGGAGGGTTAGGTGATTTGCTTATTGACAATAAAATGAAGCACGTAGTAATGTGTCCTATTGTCATAAATTCTACAAGTGCATACCATTACTACAATATGTTTTTTCCTATAACTTTCAAACTTATCTGTATCAATGATGTAAAACGTGTAAAGCTGAATTTGTACATCCCGTTCCAGATAAGTTGAATCTATCCAAAAGTCCATCAGCCATGGATATTGACCAAGCTAACATACCTACATTTAAAGAGTTTAAATCATCCTCTGGGTAAGCATTTATATATATTTTTGCTTCAGTGTTAGAGTAATGAGAATTGTACATCAATGAGCATGGTTAAAAAAATGAGTACAGTAATACATATTTATTCACGAATTTTCTATCTGTTAGTGGTGTTGGGCAGATAAAGGCTGGAATATGTATTAAGGATTGTGTCCCTAAAGATGGAACAATCAAAACCATTTTGATGTTGTCACGCAATCAAACAAATGATGTGAGTAATAGTCTCATATTCCCATACCTATATTACCATCCTATTGCACATTTGTTAAACAATTCCTCATCTACAGTTGCCAACTTTCCATTTGAAAGCAACGATTGGAAATATCAAGACTGACAAGGGATGGCGATTCCCATCATGTGGTGGAAAACAATGTCAAAAAGGTACAACCAGAATGGGAGGAGATTTTTGGTGTAATGGATGTGAAAAGAAATTTACATACTCTGATATGAAGTGATATTATAGTTTATACTTATGTAATGTTATTTGGACTAAAAAACATCTAATCGCTAACGTACCTGTAAAACATGCATATAACAGGTATAGGCTCGCTTTAGACGTGTTTGACAATACTGATAAAGCTGTGTTTATTCTTTTTGATGAACCTGCAATTCAGTTGGTAAAGTTTCCAGCATCATCATTCAAGCTAATGGATCACGATGTGAGTATGAAACATTTTTAATTTTTCACGCATTACCCTTTTACTAACCTTCCTTTATAGCCTTCAGATGAGTGTAGGAGGATCTTGCCACCACCACTAGCCAACCTCATTGGTACAACACACGTTTTTGAAATCAAGAGTCACACCTACTATGATCATGGAATATTTGAGAGCTTCATATGTTGTGCTATATGCCCACTTGAATTGTCTGTTCCAACAATTGCCACACCTTCCAAATCTACAGAGTCTAAGAAAAATAAAAGGTTGGTTCTCAATAACCTTTACAACCATTAAATAACAAACATTAAACAGAAATATAATCAAAAGTTCAATGAAAATCTTACTATTTCAGGTATGTTATGACTGATTCTGATCAGAAGAGGAAGAAGCCTCACCAAAAGCAGAACTCTGAAAGAAAATGAAATTAATGACGAAGCATCAATCAACGATGAAGACACATCTTGGTTGTTAAGATTTAGAAAAATAAAGAGGAAATGACCTCAAAAGTTTGTTGGAATATGTCATTTAGAAAAAGAAATTTGTTTTAGTCTGTTTTTTAATGAATAATTTTGGTGTTTTAAACACAACGAATATTTGATATTACTTTTGTTTGGTGACTAAGTTATAAAATTCCGCTTATGCTTAAAATTCAAACTCCAATATTTGTCAAACAGATATGCATGAAATACATACTCAAATATATGTAATCCAGTTATAAAAGTTGTAACAAAAATAGGACCAACTCTATGATTTTTAAGCAATGTTTGAACTTTAATAAGTGCATCTCAATGCTAATTAGTAAGTAAAAAAACTTGGATTGTATAATAAAGGTAACGAAATTTCATTTTAATAAATCAAAATGTAATCAATGTTGTTCACATATGAGAAATTAAACAATATTGGAATATATAGAAATGAAATCAATAATACAATCTAAATTGTAGAAATTTCAAAGAAGAATTAATCTACAACTTTTATATCTTAAACAGTATGTTATGTTGTGAAGCTTAGAAGTATTCCACTAAATAAATTTTGTATATTCTATAACTAAAATGAAAAATAACGATTGCAGCCTAATTTATTACAATCACAAAGATGGTATAGAAGTTAGAAATTACCAAGTAGTGGTTAATAGTTGCCTGCATACCTGCATATGAAGAGACGTGTAGGTTACAAATCTTCTTAATGAAGATTAATAACTGTTTGTATATAAAGAGACCTGTCTTTTCCTATTCATATTAATTGTAGTGTTCAATTACATGATTATGAACCATAAGCATCAAAATCTTTACATTAGACAATGTGAGTTAGGTATGGATAATAATATTCCATCTTTCTCTAACATACTCAACAATAAAATCATCATACAATCACATACAATTGTTAACAAAGATGGGAGTTACCAAAGTTACTGTGGGCTGAAGTTAATACACATTCCAGAGATAGGTAATCACACAAATCCTTTGTTGCACATTTTATTAATTTTTTTACAATAAGATTATCAATAAGAATCAAATATGTTATTGCAGAGGAACCATCCCACAAGTTGTTACACAGACAAACCACAGGCGTGGAGGTATTAAATACATAAAAATGGCTCTAAATCATATATATAAAAATATTATATATTAATTCAATATTTTAAATTATATGCAAATAACTTTCAACATCTGTGACTTTTTAGGTAGACGAAGAACAAGTGAATCAAGGATACTACCAAAACAAGCAGCCCTTACATCATCAGGTATTTCTAAAAATAAAAAAAAAAATGAATTTCAGATTATGTATATCTTTAAAATAACCAACTTATTTAAAATTTTACTACTTATTATCTTTTTAATATAGGTGTTTCTGTTTCTTATGCTAAGCTTGGACCACCATCTTATCAATGTTATAGTTGTAATGCAAACATGTGGTATGAAGAGAGAATTGATAAAGATAAAAAACCTGTGAATCCTACTTTTTCACTATGCTGCCAGGATGGTAAAGTCTTGCTACCGAAATTCAAAGAACCACCATTGCCATTAAAGACTCTCCTTGATTTCACAAATCCTACAACTACAAAATTTAGAGAAAAAATCAGAGTGTATAATGGGATGTTCACATTTACAACCTTTGGAGCAAGGATAGATCATTCAATAAATAATGGAAGGGGTGTGTATACATTTAGAATAAATGGGCAAAATTATCATCTAATTGGGTCACTCCTACCTGTACAAGGAGTTCAACCCAGGTATGCTCAGTTATATTTCTTTGATACACAGAATGAACCTAGGAATCGTATGAATGCTTTCATGAATAATGAAATAAATGATCAAGTGGATGAGTCCATCGTCAAAAGTTTGATTACCATGTTGGATGAATCGAGTGCAGTTGCAAAAGCATTTAGAATGGCAAGAGATTGGTGTCATTCTAATCAATCTGTAAACTTTGAATTGCGTTTACTTAGTGAGAGAAGAACATCAAAGCAGTATAACGTTCCAACTGTATCAGAAGTAGCAGCTCTGATAACTAATGATTTTGGAGATGGTATTCCTACAAAGGATATCATTGTTAATTGCAAAACAACGGGTACAACCTGAATATCAGAATTGCATCCATCCTACATGGCATTGCAGTATCCTTTGTTATTCCCGTATGGAGAAGATGGATATCACGAGAAGATCCCATATCATTCCAATAACGGTAACAACAAGACTAAACGTGGATATGTTTCAATGAAGGAATATTACGCATATTTGATTCACAGTCGAAACAACCAAGCCAACATGATCGGCCAGAAATAGGGACGCGTGTTTTCAAATCTTTTTATCACATTCACATCTAATCCAAAATGGCCAGAAATTGATGAAATGTTGGCATTTATACCAGGACAAAAACCACATGATCGGCCAGAAATAGGGACGCGTGTTTTCAAAATGAAGCTAACTCAGCTATTGAATGATCTAACAAAAAACCATATATTTGGACCACATTGTGCAGGTAAATAATAATATAATATACAATAATTATTTACAATCTCATACTAATTTTTCAAACAACCCTTAATTTTGTTAAAATATATACTTGCAGTGGTGTATGTAATTGAATTTAAAAAACGAGGGCTCCCACACGCACATATACTCCTGTGGCTGGAAGAAGATTACAAATGCAAAACTGGAAATCAGTTAGATAATATGATATCTGCAGAACTACCATGTCCAACAAATGATCCAGAAGGCTACAAAGCCATCAGTGAGTATATGTTGCATGGTCCATGTGGTAAAGACGCAAACTATGCTCCATGCACAATTGAAGGGAAATGTACAAAAAGTTATCCGAAATCATTCTATAAAGAAACAATGGTGGATGAAGATGGGTACCCAGTTTATCGACGAAGAGACACAAAAGTATTTGCTTTGAAAGGCAAATTTACTTATGATAACAGAAATGTCGTTCCTTACAATCGATATTTATTGTTAAAATATCAGGCACACATAAACGTTGAATGGTGCAACAGATCTAAAGCAATAAAGTACTTATTCAAGTACTTAAACAAAGGGCCAGATAGAGCAACTATTGTGGTGCAAGAGAACGTGGTAACAAACAACGATGAGGGGGGACAAAGAATCAATGCAGTTGATGAGATCACAAACTATTTAAATTGTCGGTATTTAGCACCATGTGAGGCAGTGTGGCGCCTCTTCTCTTTCGATATCCATTACTCCTATCCATCAGTCATGAAATTAAACTTCCACTTACCAAATCAAAACTCAATCACATTACGTGATTCACAGAGTTTACCAGCACTTCTTCAAAGGGAAGATATCAAGAGAACGATGTTTACAGAGTGGTTTGAGTTAAATAAACGAGATAAAGCAGCCAGAAAACTAACCTATGCTGAATTACCAACAAAATATGTGTGGCACGAACAACTGAAGATATGGAAAGAACGAAAACTGAAAAAAAGTATTGGCCGGATTTTTTACACAAGCCCAGCTTCAGGGGAGCGTTACTATCTCAGAATGTTGCTAAATGTGGTAAGAGGCCCTAAATCTTTTAAAAAGTTAATGACTGTTAACAAAAAGGTCTATGGAACTTTTAAAGAAGTATGTTTCGCATACGGCCTTCTCAATGACGACAATGAATGGACACAAGCTATAACTGAAGCAAGCTTCTGGAAATTAGGTCCTAAGCTACGGGACCTGTTTGTAACAATTTTGTTGTTCTGCGATGTTAGTAAACCATTAAAGCTTTGGGAAGAAACATGGGAGATTTTGTCAGAAGATATCTTACACCACAAGCGTAAAGTTTTCAACTATCCTGAGTTAGAGTTAACGGAGGAACAAATAAAAAACTACTGCTTGATAGAAATTCAGCAGTTGTTAAATAGAAACGGGAGATCTTTAAAAGATTTTCCTGATCTTCCACAACCTAATCGAAACCTCCTAACTAATTTGGATAATCGTTTGATTAGAGAAGCACTCGACTTTGATTCAAAAGAAAGTAAGATTGAACATGATCAGCTGCATTCGTTATTAAACCCCGAGCAAAAATTAATATATGAGCGTGTAATTGAATCAGTCCATTCTAAAAAAGGGGAGTTTTCCTTTGTTTACGGACCCGGAGGTACAGGAAAGACATTCTTATATAAAACCATAATTTCACGATTAAGATCAAAAAAGAAGATTGTGTTAGCAGTTGCATCTTCAGGTAAACCTTTCATAAAATTCTATATACTTGATTGAATAATTAACAATTACATTATTAAACTTATGACAAATTTAAAATATTTAATTAGGAATCGCGTCATTGCTACTTCCTGGAGGTAGAACCGCTCACAGTAGATTTGTTATCCCGCTTGAGCTAATGGAAAATAGCACATGTGGGATTAAACAAAATACGCACTTAGCAGAATTATTACAGCAGGTTGAGCTAATAATATGGGATGAAGCCCCTATGACTCAGAGGTATGCTTTTGAAGCGCTAGACAGAACGCTAAGGGATATATTAGGATACGAAAACAAAGAAAAAAGAGAAAAACTCTTTGGTGGGCTCACAGTGTTACTTGGAGGTGACTTCAGACAAATATTACCAGTCATCACAAAAGGCAAACGTCAAGAAGTAATGCAAGCATGCATAAATCGTTCACATTTGTGGAAGTTTTGCAAAGTTTTCACACTGACACGCAGCATGAGAGTGAATGAAATTTCACCGGATGGTTCAATTAACTCAAGAAAGCAAGAATTCAACATATGGGTTTTAAAGTTGGGCGATGGAAACTTGCCAGCAATAAGCAAAGCAGAGGAAGATGAGCCTACTTGGATTGAGATTCCCGAGGATTTCATTATCGAAACATGCAATGCTCCTATTGCTCAGATAGTTAAGGCAACATTTCCTGATTTTACTACTAGACAAGTTGAAGATGCATATCTCAAAGAACGAGCAATACTAACACCAAAAAATGATGACGCTGATGCTATTAACGCATACATGTTTGAACAATTAAAGGGCAAAACTATTACCTACAAGAGTGTAGATGAAGTATGCAAAGCATCAACTGATCAGTTGTATCAACAGAATTTATACCCAACAGAGTTTTTAAATTCGCTAAATTTACAAGGGATGCCACCCCACGAGCTGAATTTAAAAACAGACCTACCAATAATGCTATTGCGGAATGTTAATCCATCACAGGGGTTGTGTAATGGAACAAGGCTAATCATCACTGATCTAGGCCAGTTTGTCCTACGTGCCAAAATCCTAACAGGTTCAAAGATTGGAGAAACCGTCTTAATACCAAGAATAACACTAACAAGTACACAAACACAATCGCCATTCGTAATGAAGCGGAGGCAGTTTCCAGTGAAACCATGTTACGCAATGACAATTAACAAGAGTCAAGGGCAGTCACTTACACATGTAGGCGTCTATCTGCCAACTCCCGTGTTCAGTCACGGACAACTTTATGTCGCAGCGTCCAGGGTTACAACCCCTAATGGTCTAAAGATACTTATGGTGGGAGATGAAGAAGGTGAATTCAAGGGTCGAACCCGTAATATTGTTTACAAGGAAACTTTCAACAACTTATTTTAATAATTATATTTCTGTTTGAGAACAACTCTTTGTTTAGACATATACATTCACAAAATTCAATCGTAAACTGAGATTTACTTCATACTTTCAACCAAACTTTGAAATCCATACTATCTAACAATCTAAGATCTAATATAAACCAAACATTTCAACATAGACACACCAACTAATCCAAATGCATCCTCCTATTACAACACTAAACAAGTCAAAAATTCAAAATTCCCATATATGCCTATCAATCACAAATTTGGAAACAAGCACACTTAGTAAACCTTATTGAAGGGATTAGCCACTAAGTATCATTCATATACAAATTCAGCAAGGATGATAAATATAAAGCAATATATAATTACAACGATTTAAAACAAAATTAAAACTATAAAAAGTAAACTAACCATTCGATCATCCACTAGAAATTTGACATAAAACACAATTCCCAATTGAGGTTTCAAACAATTGTGCATCTCCAAGCATCCATCAACCCAATTCTGAGTACATGTTTTCATAAAAAAAAAAAATAAATAAATAAAAAAATAAAAAAAAAATAAATAAATAAAAAAAAATCTCAAACAACTACCCCTTCATAAAATCAACATATGAAACCCCCTTGCACAATCAACAAAGAAATACCAAATCCATAATAAACAGCACTTATTATAATTACCTGTACATAAATCCGGCTATCCTTTCATAACAATTGATTCCACACTCTTAATTAAACTGATAATATGCTTTAATTTCAAAAGAATATTGTGAAATTGAATATCCCCAAATTTAGATAAAAATCCTAATTTAAATCGCCTATGTTCACTATAATGTGTGTTGACTACACTATGTGTGAGAGAAAAAGCACCAACTTTTTTATATAAAATAAATTAGGAAAGAAAAAAAAAATACACCAATGAAATTAAGATTAAAAGATAATATTCATTTCTGATATAATAATATAGATTTACATCATATTCATTATATCATCATCATTAAACAACAACTGATAATAACTTAAAACAGCAAAAGATGAACCATGATGATGAAATACCCAAAAAAAAACCTCCAACAAACACCTAATCATAAACTTCAAGAATGGAGATGTGATTCTCCTTTTCGGTCAACCCTTGACGAAGCTCAAGCAAGAGGGCAGTAACCACCTCCAACCTCCTACGCAGCCTGACAAGATCCTCATGCTCACATTCATAGACATCACCAGCAGACTCCTCTTCATCATGATTGAGAGACCATAACTCTGCCAATCGATCAGATTTTTGTTGGATTGTGGTTTGAAGTTGATCACGTCTTTCTCCAAGTAACCTTATAAAAACTTCGTCTTCCACATGCTCATGACCATATAGAAATTTGAAAGCTTTGTGCAATTCCTGCGTTTCAGAAACATTTTTTAGTTCGAATTTAGTAATAACACATTCAACCCTTCAACTTATGATAATAACAACTTACAAAACAAAGTGGTACTTACAAAATATAAGTTACATTCACAACTTACAATACAAATAATAAAAATTTTTACCAAAAATTATACTATAGTAAATTAGATAGAACAACAATGCTTCTTATTCCAATAAACAAAATAAAAACTCATATTCTTAAATTTTTAAATAACAAAGTATAATTATTTCCCTCACCATACTAAACTATAAATATGCATACACCCGACAAAACACACAACAATTATGTGATGAACTATTAAATTCAAACTCTGCAAATAACACGGGAACCATAACAAAAGACAAAAAAAGGCTTCTCACAGTGGATCGGATAATATCGATCATGGGGATCGATCGATCGATATTGAATATCGATCGCCCCATTGTGGAGATATTGGAAATCGATCGCCGGTCAAGAGGAAATCAAATATCGTTCGGATTTCCAACCGATTTTGTATCCGTTTGTGGCTTAAAAAAAAAAAACTTTTTTTCCAAAATATTTACCACTTTTCATCCTATAAATACCCACATCAAACCCACTTTCAAACACACAATTTCAAACACAATTCAAACAAATTATCATCAATATTCATTCACCATGTCCATGTCATCCTACGAGTATTTGTTTGGTTCTTCGTCTTCCGACGACGACGAAGAAGTTTTTAGTGAGTTTGTTGAGTTGGCGGAGTTTGCTTGGAACGCTTGGAACACGTATCAAGCACATCAGCCAAAACCTAAAAGAAGGTACGTACCTAGAGATCATGTTGCTGCACACAATCGGTTAGTGAATGCATACTTCGGCGAAAACCCGCTGCACGATGAAAGAACATTCCGTCGACGTTTCCGAATGAGCCGAGAACTGTTCACACGAATTGTTCAAGAGGTAACCGATTATTCTACTTATTTTGAACAAACTAATGATTGTAGGGGCGTACCTGGTATTAGCCCATTGGTCAAGTGTACCGCGTCCATTCGTCAATTGGGATACGCGGCCGTTCCAGATTCTCTTGACGAGAATCTGGCAATAGCCGAATCAACATCCCGTCAATGCCTCCGTAAGTTTTGCAAAGTTATCATCGAGTTATATGGTCCTGAGTATTTGCGAAAGCCCACGTATTCTGATCTTGAAAGATTATATGCTCATCACGAGCATAAGCATGGGTTTCCTGGGATGATGGGAAGCATTGATTGTACAAGTTGGGAGTGGGAGAATTGCCCGAACAGTTTGAGAGGTCAATATGCTAGAGGTGATCATGGGCCACATCCATTCATTTTATTGGAGGCGGTCGCTTCCCAAGATTTATGGATTTGGCATGCGTTCTTTGGTGTTTCCGGTGCAAATAACGACGTAAACGTTTTACGTCGTTCACCTGTCTTCAATGATATCAGATCTGGGAGAGCAGCAGACATTGAATTCGAAGCAAACGATGTACAATACAAAAGGGGATATTATCTTACTGACGGGATATATCCACAATGGTCCGTTCTTATTAAATCCATTTCAAATCCTCCCACGAATGATCATAAAAGGCTATTGTACAAGAGGAAGCACGAAGCAGCAAGGAAAGATGTGGAACGGGCTTTTGGTGTGTTGAAGAAGAAGTGGAAAATGCTTAAAGTTCCAGCTCGAGGGTTCTTTAAAAGTGATCTCAAAGATATTATGTATACATGTATCATATTACATAATATGATCATAAAAGACGACCAGCGGGCGATATGTCCTACATGGCACGAAGAGGAGGTCCACCAACCACACGATCCCTTAAATACATTTGAAGAATCTGTAGCAATTTCTCTGGAGCTCGATGATGCAGCAATTCATCAAAACTTAAAAGCTGATTTGGTCGAGCACATTTGGAGAAATCGTAGACATCATCGTCTCCCTCATGACAATGAAGACGAAGATGAGGACGATGAGGACGAAGACGATGAAGAATTTCTGTGATGTTTAGTCATATTTATATTTAATTTAGTATTGTAATGTTTTAATTCCGTATCGTTTCGTTTATGTAATGTTTACGTTTTATTAATAAAATTTGTGTTTGTGTTAAAAAATGTTTTTTTTTTTAAAAGAAAAAAAAAAAAAAAGATGATGCAATATGGGTTGCCACTGTGATGAGAGAGATGAATATGGGTTGAAGAGAGAGAAAGCTGAGGTGGCAGCCGGAAAGATGATGCAATATGGGTTGCCACTGTGAGAACCATAACAAAAGACAAAAAAATAATTCATATTCTTAAAATTTTAAAGAATAAAGTATAAATATTTCACTTAGCATACTAAACTATAAATATGCATACATAAACTGAACCTTGAATCAGTAAATCCATTCAGAAACTTAATATATACATAATACATCCATACCATTTCCATTCAAATATGATAGATTAAACAAAAGTACATAAACCTAAACACAAAACAAACAGCCAAATAAATCCTATTATTCATAATCCGATCCAAAAATCTGCGATAGGCCGTGCGTAGCACGGGTTCTGAACGCCTCGTTACATGTAAGATTGAAAATGATCAAACATTTGCCAAGGACTAAGGCAAACTACGTAATACGGAGTAAAAAGGAAATCGCAGTGGGGCCATTTTTTTTAAGAGACTGCTCGAGCATTACCCTTTTTAGACCCCTGCATAATTATATCATAAATGAAATAATGTCTTTTTTGTAAGATTTAACACATAATTGTAAATAATAACAAAAAAAAACCCAAATATTCGGACAAAAAAGTGATTCGGGCCAACCTACCCGGCCTGTTATCCAAACCACCCATTTTGGCTACTTATTTTAGACTGATAGCATACTCGCAGATCAGCAGATGCCTCACTGAACTAAACAATCACCCAAAACTGGGATATACAAAATATTTTTGTGTACAAAATCTTTAGTACTCATCAAGTACCTGACCAGGCCTTGAACAACTCCGGTCAAGGGAGAACTCCCATTGTTGGTTGAAGCGTGAGATGTAGCAAGAACCCTGTCTATCAGTTGACATAACTAACGCCCACATTGAAGAATCAGCATTTCACTGATAATTCATGGCAACTTGCAATGCTTTAATTATGTATATGTATTTGTAGGTATAGCAGCCTTAAACGTATCTCATGTTTGGGTCGATTAATGCCTAGCATCTTTGTGTCACATCGCTTGTTTATCTAATAGATCATAAATAATGAAATTAATTTCTTCCTTTCGAAGATGTACCAATATTTAATGCATAAAACATTCCAATTTTGAAATGGGTATCATTTCTAGCCATTGCATATAAGTAATGTATTTCAAAAGCTTGGGTCGATTTATCATCTCATGAAAAGTGAATACTTAAAGCTACCATCAGTTCAAAGTTTCATAGGATAAGTATTTCATATTCCATGTTTAGAAGAAGAAAGAATCGATTGTTTGGCAGATATGACCAAAAGCTTTTGTTAAACTCCAAGTATCCCACATCGGCTGGAGAAGAAACTTATGTTATGTTTATATAGACCATTTGAAACAAAACTCATCGCCGAGCTCAGTAACGTGAGCTTGTAACTCGAGTGAGGGCTTTAAAGTGGGTTGGACTGTGATGGAACCGATATTGGTTGGGTCAAGTTGTTGCAGTATCTGGCTTGCCCGTTCCAAGTTCATAGTTGGACCATGTGGTCCTAACGAAGGCTTGGGCTTCATGGTTCCTAGAGTGGAGGGCAATGCGTTAGGCTGGTTTCACAGAGCTGCGAAAACTTCCCGCTCTGGACAGTGGAAGGACAACAAGCCGGTGCACTCTTGGCTCAAATAACTGACTCAGCTCCCTCTAAAGGACTCCCACTTTTTTTTTTTTTTTTTCCCTTTTTTTTTTTTCCGTAAACTTTGTGACATGAACTTGTCGAGATCTCTCCTGTTGTTCTTAAACTATAATGTTTTTAATCGGAACTAATATTTGATTATATGTATTAAGATGTATACTTTGATTTTACCGGGGGTAACCCTTTTACCCAAAAAAACAAGATGTATACTTTGTAACTGTAATTTACAGCTACCGAATGGTGTCAACTACACAAAAATCAGAAAGAAAGAAAAGAAGGACGTACAAAGTATTTTATTATTACCGAAAAAACAATCTTACAAGTTACAATACAACCCATCATCCTCGTTATATACATGAGAATCTAATGCTAGAAAAATAACGGACTTGTAAATATGACTTTATTACCACTATTTAGCATTGTATTAGTGATTTCTGGCCAGCCGCTTACAAAAATGATAGTCAAATTTCTTCATGCTCCTTTAGAATTCACAATAATAGCTGTGCATCATCTGTTCAAGAAAAAGCATTGTGACAAAAAAATCGTGAGTAGCTGGTAACCAACAAGAAAACAGGAAAACAATAATATGATCAAACAAGGCCCGCGAAACAAATAGACACATGTTCAATATTTAATTCCACCAACATCATATCAAAAGATAGATATCAACCAGCACACACGTGACAGTTTACAAGATAATATCAGATTATCACACAAATAACACAATTCAACTTCTTCACAGATCTACCAGATTTGTACAAAAAGAAAACAATAATTCCTTTTCATTCGTGAATGTGAAACATATAAACTTTACTTTCTCTACCAAACTTTACCTATTATACATGTCTTACTAAGGAATGTAGTTAACATGGTATTATGCGGGTTGACATACCCTATGTCCTGGTATAGTAACTTATTTAAATAATACAAGATATTAAGGATCTATATGTTCATCAAAAGATCAAAATATAAATGATAATGAAATGCTTTACTAACAAGAGTACAAGACCAACCAGATGTAACAAGCATCTCAGTACCTTTGATTACAGCCCCTTCATGTCCATCTTTTTTAGGAAAATACTTTGGAGCATGCTTTGAGCCTGTGAAGGTGATACTCAACATTGTTAAACTGCATACCTGACACACAAAATGATAAAACATGATTTTCGATAGGAAAAACTACATTGCAAAGAGTACAAGATCTAAAAGTAGATGAATAAACAATCCAAATTCATTTCTTAAGTCAGTGACAGCCTGACAGGTATAAATTGGTCTATCAATTGCTGGCATGATAATATCAGAGCTTTACATCCTTAAAAAATGTAAAATCGAAAATGATCAAACATGTAGAAAGAACTAAGGCTAACTAATAACAAGAAAATTATAGACCCCTTTAAAATTATATCCATTCTCTTTAAGAGACTACTCAAGCGTTACCCTTTTTAGACCCCTTTAAAATTATATCAAGAATGACATGCAATATATTTTGTAATATTTGACACCTAATCGGTGAAACGTTTTTGCTCATACCAGTTTATGTAAAAATCAAAATGCTTAGACAAGTGTGGACCAACCAACCAATGACATGTTATTGGCTTATTGCCCGTACTAGTTTTGACCTGTTACCTAACTCAACTGAAACACACCCAAAACTGGGACACAAGGGCATAATTTTGGGTACAAAAAGTAAATACCTGACCAGAGCTTTAACAACTCCAAACGAAGGAGAGCTTCCATTGTTGGTTTAAGCATCAAGTGTAGCAAGAACTCCAATTGTCAGCTGACATAACTAACGCCCACGTTCAATAACCAGCATTGCAGTTTGCAGCAACTCTCTAGCCTTTCTATCTGGTGAACACCCAGCAGACTCCATGTCCCTATATATCACAGGTACCTGCAATCAACCCACAAAATATTTATGCAATTCCAAACACATACTAATTTTGTTTGATGATGATTAACTGCATAATTGCGTTTGCACACCTCTTTGAACTCTTTTGCCCTTATCAAAGCTTTCATAAGTGTAGTGTAGGTAACCACGTCTGGACTTACACCCTTCATGAGCATTTAACATCACAATTAGCATAAACAGCTTCAAAATAAGATGTATAATGAGGTTTAATAGATAAAAGGGCATACGCTTTCTTTTATGTGTTCATATACTGAGAGTGCCTCCATGTACCTTCCAGCAATACCAAATGCATTTATCAAAACATTGAGCATAATAAGATTTGGTTCGATGCCTTCGCGTTCCATCAACTGCAGAACTTTAACTGTCTGCTCACACAAACCCTGCGTAAAATATTACTCCGTAATTGAGAACACTTTACGAAAGTTTTATAGCTAATGTTTCTACCTATTTTTATATATAGCTATTGGAAAATGATAGACGTGTTAAGCAACAACTCAATGTGATAATAGCTCAATATACCGAAAAAGGTAGAATAGTAACTTGCCTGTTGGGCATAAGCATTTGCGAGCACACAGAAAATTCTAGCCGAGAGGGTCACTCCTTCCAATTTCAGCATATTTATACACGCCTCTGCATCCTCAAACTTCCCATACTGCCCATAAATATCAACCAAAACCGCATAAATAACCTCACTAGGTCGATGACCACCACGTTTCATATTTTCAAAGTTTTTCCTAATCACATCCCACTTCCCTTGTTCGCCTAACCGACTAATAATCATCACAAATATACTCGGATCAGGATACATCCCTTGCGCTTGCATCTTATCAAACAAAACCAACGCATTCTCTAAATCCCCATGCTTACAATGCCACCTAATCAAAGAATTCCACGTCACAATATCCGGCGTCACCCCTTCCTCCTGCATCTTATCAAACACCCGTAACGCATCTCCTAACTCACCCGACTTCCCAAACACCTCAATCATACTATTAAAAATCTTCCTATCAATCACAACACCATTCTCCCTAATCTCCGTGACAACGTCTACACCTTTCTTCCACATCCCATTATCCCGATAAATCCCAATAATCCTACTATAAACAAACGAATCCGGTTGAAATCCATCTTTCCTCATCCTACCAACAACATCCCACGAATCATTCAACCGTCCAGCACTAACATAATACCCTAACAAAATCTCATACGTTTCACGATCTTTCAACACACCAGCATCACTCATGGACTCTACAACCCTATCAGCTAGCGTCAACAACCCTTTTCGCAAAAACGCTTTAAGCAACAAGTTATACAGTTTCAAAGTCGGCGTAAACCCTAACACTATCATTTCTTGGTAAATGGCTTCTATTTCTAAGGTTCTACCTACGCGTGCTAAGGCGGATAGTAGAGTAATGTAGGTAACGCAGTTTAAGCGAAATCCTAAGGATTCTATATGGGAAATATAGTTGAGAGCTGTATCAATGTTTCCTAATTCACATTGTGTGCGAATATACCTGTTGGATAGCTCGGGCGAAAGCTCCTCGCCTGTTTTGTGGATAGGCGAAATAGAATTTGGTGTTAAACGGTTGGAGTGAGTGTGAATTTGATTATATGAAGGATTTAGATAGCTGATAGTTGGTGGAATAGGGGTTTTGAGGGATTTCTGATTGGGAGTGACTGAAACTATTCTTGTTGTTGTCATTGAATTGAAAATCAACATTGCAATTGTAATTAAGATAAAATTATTAGTGTTTTTTTGAAGCCATCAACAAGTATACTCGAATCTATTTCCAAAACAACCCTTGTGAAACCTTTGGCTTGTTTTTTCTTATAAGAAATACTCAATTTTTCGGCTTCGAGTCTTGTGAGCTTATATAAGTTTGTTATTATATGATAAGCTTATACAGACTCATAAGTCTAAGCAAAAATAAAATAAGCTTATAAGCCCACATATAAGCTTAAACAAACACCATCTTAAAGCTTACAAGGTCATGTATGTCTCATAAGTTTTTATGTCACTAGCTACACATTTGAAGGTGGCAAGATAAATGATCGAAAATGGTCACGGGATGCCTTGTTTAGGCGGCCGCATGCATCTGAGTCAAAGAATCTACCTCCTGATAACTCGAACATGAAAAACCTCATATGTGTTATAGCTTAGTGTCGGAGGTTGCCATTCCACAACAGGGACTCATGTTCATACCTCACATGCAACAACTTTTGGTCGGCTTTCAAACGCTTATTGAGACAAATATCACACAGGAAGAAAAAAGAGAGGTTTGTGAGATGTGTGTTGGGTCCGATCCAACTTCCCAAGGATCTCACGAAACAACTAAATATTAACCGAGGTGCACCCTTTTGGGAAAAAAAGCCGTATTAGGTCTTAAATAAATCTCGCCTTATTTGTTCAATTCTCATATTCAGGTTGTCCCAAATAAATTGCCCACCACTAAAAATAGATAGAGAGATTTGACACTCACTATTACCAATACCACCTACTCCTTCTACCGATTACTCATATATTATAACTAAAGTATAAAAAGGGAAGACTATTCACCATAGACTTTAGGGGACCATTTGGTTTAGGTAAGCCCACATTCGGATAAAATGATACCGACGCTGCCTGGATCTCTCGCTTCCCTCTCTCATTCACGGTGCTCCGACACCGAAAAAAATGGTCCGTCCAACCCAACCCGGTCCGACTTCGAAAGATCTATAGTGATCTTTGTGAGTAAATCTACAGGATCATCTACAGTTGTGACAACCCGTAATTTTCCACTTCAACATTTATTTTCAAACTCCAATTTACGACCTTGAAATTTAACAAGAGCACTTTTCACGTATAACTCTTTAATTAAATAAACGTAAAACAAGAAATGTCCCTCTTCCTCACTAGGGCTTTAGGATATATTTAGTCCACAACGCTCCAGTACCTTGCTCCTACTCCGGTTCACAATTTTAAAACTGTAAAACAATTCCCATTTTCTTTAATTACTTACGGTTGTCAATTCAACAACCGCTATTCGTAATTTAAAAGTTAACACCCGATATACCCAATTCTCACAACGATTATTTCTAACGTATTTTTATACTTCCTAAAAGATTACCAAAGTTCCAAAAATATTTCCTTACGCCTAAGGTAAATTCTTTATATCTTACGTTTAATTACGTACAACTTTCGTTAATCACCAAATCAACAACCAATACCTATTTTTAACACCCAATACATACAACATATACACTCTTGCATCAAAATAACTCATATAATCCCATTTTATGTATATTGCCGCCCCCCCCCCCCTCCTTGTCTTGTAAATAAATGTTTGACAAAATTTCCCATGGCATTAAATTAGCCACCAAGAATCCACAAAACATGGAGCCTAATTTCAAATGGAGGCTTGACCTCAATTTGTCCCCCCCCCCTAGCCCCCCTAATTGGCCCAACTTCAACAAACATAGCCAATGATGGTCTTGACTCTACTATTAATCATTTGAAACTCTTGAATTATAAATAGATCAAAGCATCCTCATTTTTTGCACCTACTAGCTCAAGTGAAAAAAAATATAATCACCTCCCATCTCATATACAAGTCGACACACTCTAAGGAGCAAGGAAGGAAATATCTTGATTTTGGTTAAGTTCAAGCATAATTAGGGTACTTTAGCAAGAGTTTAGAACACTAATCTTGGGGTTAATCAAGTGTCTTACATTCTCATCTCACTAATCTCTTTTGTAAGTAATCTTACATTTGCAAAACTTCATGTTTTTCATGTCATAATGCTAGTTCAAGTATATATACTTAGTTATCACTTGGTACATGTTGATAAAGTTTTATATTCACAATGATCTTTTAACCAAAGGTTATGTTTTAAACAAGTTTTTAACACAAGTAAACTAGTTAGTAAAAATCTCCACAAGAAAGTGATGAAAACATCATATATATATATATATGTGTTAGTAAACTAGTGATTTTTACCAACCTTGATGATCATTTACATGAACTCTTGAATATTGTTAAGTTTATTGTTAGATCACTTTTGTTATGTTGAGAAGTTGGTGGATGAGCTAGGACTAGTGTAACACCCGTTCTCCAGGTGTTGGGACCCCACCCTAGATGAAAGTGGGTAAAGAACTTATGTGATTGGTTGGTCAACAAAGCTACATGGAAGTCAAACCCGGTAGTTAAACTAATAGTCAAAGTATGACTAACATAGTGATATGGAATATGATGAATAAACTAGAAGGACCTAAGTTGCCAAGTGTTAATTATGTGTTATAAGTTAGTTGTGGTTAAAATAGAAGGAATGAGACTTGAGGGACTAATTATATCAAAGGGCCAAAGTCCACACCTAACTAGTTATATCTAGTTATTTCTAGATGAGTCTTGCATTATTGAGGTGTGTGAGAAGGCCGGTTTTCTAGTGAGAAGAAAAGGAGGGAAATTAGCTAGCTAATGATCTATGAAGAAGAAAGTGAAGATCAAGTGTCTATAGCCTTCCCTTAGTGATGATCATCACAAGTAAGTAATTCATTGTCTTGTTTTAGTAAAGTTATAGATGAGAAGAAAAGTGGGAAATCATCATATGATATGGGTATGATCATATGATGATTTGGTTAGTAAGATGAGTATGTTTTGATGGGTTTTGATAACCCTTGTTTATGTATTTGAGTATTATGTGAGTAGGTTTTAATTATGATGGATGATGATGATGAGGATGGAAGACCATAATGATGATGATGATATTGATGTTATGTAGCTTGGATTGAGGTAAGTAAACCGGTATAATGTGAAGTTATAATGATTTCTATGCATTATGTGTTATGTGGCTAACATGTTAAAGTTATGGTTGTTAGTATAATGGTAGTATGTGTAAGAGATTATAAGGTTAGAGGATGTGTTAGTATGAGTGGATTAAGGGAAAGGAAAGGTTAAGGCTTATGTGGTTAAGGTATGTGTTATGCTCAATGTCATTGGATTAATGGTTGTGTAATGTGTAATGTATTGAATGAGGTATAATGTTAAGTTATATCCGTTTTACTTACTAAGCATTCGTGCTTACGGTTTAAGTGTTCAATGTTTGTAGGCTCATATATGATGCTATGGCTTGGAAGAGAGCAAGGCTTGGGTTATAGCTTAAGGATACGGAAGTGGATTGGAAATAATAAGCATTAGGAGCTAGGTAGAATGCCGAGCTCGAGTCATGGTTGTATCACCGAGAGTCTCTTTTATGAGTCGTATAATGTGTGTCAAAGTCGGGTAACGGTTTGGAAGTCTAACGATGGGTCAAAGTGTGTTTTATGTGTTTTTGAGTAAAGTCTAAAGGGGCGTTTGGTTTATGTGTAAACGTACCCATTTTGAGTAGTAAACGGGTCAAGTACCCTTGAAACATGTTTGATATGTTAAATAAATGAAGTTGGTCAAGTTAGATGTGAAACGGAAGGGGTATAAGTGGTTTGTTGTGAAAATGGGTCAAAACAGGTTATTTGCATAACCCGTCTCATTTGTAAAAGTACCCTTTCGAGGTGTTAATCGGTAAATGTTTTTGTATGAAAATAAACTATTGGACATACTAAAGGATTCTGGAAAGTTTCGTCAAGTTTCGAGTCCGGGAGGTCGGGTTTCTGAGCGGGCCTGGCGAAAATGCAAAATTGGGACAGTAGGTCTGTCCAGATTTGCTGGACAGAGCAGATACGGCGCATCTCCTTGTTGAGATATGGCGTATCAGGTGATACGGCGCATCTCCTTTTTGAGATACGGCGCATCTATCCACAGTCCAGGTTTGGCAGTTTTCAAAAAATCATATCTTTTAATCCGTAAGTCGAAATAGGTCGTGCCACCTATCGTTTCGAAGGTAATTGAGTCTAGTTTCATTTAAAAATAGTCTCAAGAGCTAAAAGTTTATAGATTTTTGTCAGTGGTCAAAAGAGTAAGCAGATGTCCGTTAAAGTGAGTCGATTCCCAGTAAAAAGTTTTAAATTTTGGTCTAAACGGGCACGGGGCGTTACAACTTGGTATCAGAGATGGGGTAACGGTAAGGTAAGGTACTTGAGGTTAAGTTTTAACGTGAAGTTGCGATAAAAAGGGTTGGTATATAAAGGATGGAAACTAAACGAAAAGTTTAAATACTAAAGGCTAGATGCGATAAACTAAAAAAATGTAAATGAGAATGAGATGAGTATGTAGGAGGATTGAGCATGTGCATGAATGTATAGTAATGATAACAATGTTATGGTGAGATGTAATGAAAGTAAGAACGACTTGGCGTATTGATTAATAAATGTCTAGTAAACTAAAAGTTATAAAACGGGATTTACGCAAAAGGATATGTGAATAATGACCAAGAATGGCATTTTTATAAATGCATAGATAAGTAATGAGATGAGCTAAGTAAGAAAGCCAAAATGTAATAAAAATTTGGTGTGGTAAACGTAACGAACCTATGTGATGGAAAGTGTACGAAGAAAAGGTGACGCTAATAAGCGTGTTATAGATAATGACCCATGAAGGGTAGATATGTAAAAGGGCGAGATAGAACAATATCTCTTGAATACATAAATAATTTAAGAAGTCAGATAAGATTATGAGAATAAGAACACGATGAGTCAAAAATGTAAGAGAGAACGAGACGAGTATGCATGAGGTTAAGGTATCGTCTTAAAATCATTATATTACGGCTAAGGCGATTGGCGGTAATTATTAATAATGAATGCAAGTGTTACAATTGACGATATGTGTAAAGTCTATAAGTAAAAGAGTTGAGTAGACTAACGTGTAATGTAAAAGGGGTGGAAATGATTAACGCGGGTTAAAGAACGTAAGCTAGTGTGAAAGGTATAAAGACGCGGAAAATGCGTAAGATAACTAAAACGTGCAAGAAGAACGAATGGTACTAATGAATGAATGTAAGCTAACCTATGCAAGGTCTAAAAGTGGAAAGAGTCGGGTGGACTAAAAGAGTAAAGTAAGAGGTGAAAATGACTAAATCGGGCTTAGAAAGTAAGATAATAAACACATAGAAGTGTGTATTTATAATAAGTAGGCTCATATGCTCTATGCGCTTGCGTTTACTAAAATAAATGGATGAGATAATGTGTGTAGAATAAAATGTTAATGGCTTGGATCCGATGTTAGAATGTGAAAGTGGTAAAGTGATGAATGTTAATGATCCTTCGGGATGAATGTCAATGATCCTTCGGGATGTATGTTAAAGGTGGTATCCTTCGGGATGACCAAGTCAACGAATGATAAAGAATCCTTCGGGATGTGTTAAAGATCCTTCGGGATAAAATGTAATGCCTTCACCGGCAAAGATTGCCTACATCCTTGGCATGTGTAATAACCCCTTCGGGGAAAATGTTAAAGTGAAGTGGATCCAAGCTAGAAAATGGAAAGGTTAAATAACCAGTGAAATATAAAATGAAAATGAAATGATAAAAGTCTAATTGGGAAGTAGGAGTGGTAGTGTTATGTCGGGAGTACATAACCATGAGTTTATATTTCCTGATTTACATCGATTGGGACGCCTCTCCATGTAAATGAGGAATTATAAACGAGTGGGCTATGTGTTGCCGACACGGCACGAGTAGGGTTAGAAGAGTAGAAAGCGAAAGTATAGAGCTAGTTAAAAGATTATAAGAACTAAGATAGGAGGATTAAGATTTGAGTAAGCAGATGTCCGTTAAAGTGAGTCGATTCTGAGTAAAAAGTTTTAAATTTTGGTCTAAACGGGCACGGGGCGTTACAACTAGATTTGGAGTTGTTGTTAAGTGGTTATAATAGCAAGAGGTTTAGGAAAAATAGTTTGACACATTTGATAATGAATCTGTCCCATTTTAATTAATACATAAAAATCAGTAGTGTGGTGACAAGTTTAGGCTAGAAATATAGAAAATAGACTCAATAACGAAAACGTAGCCGCTTGAATGAGTTAAAACGGGCTTATAACGAAAAAGATACGCTAGTTTCAATTTAAACGACGAAAACTAAATTTTCAGGAAAATAGTTGAAGTGTTAAGAATTTTGAGAGATGAAAACTGAGGATAAATGGTAACTAAACTAGCCGAGACCTTAGAAATCCGATAGTACATTTAAATACCTTCGCGGGGATAGGTAAAACTTAAGAAACGGAGCTACGACGAAAAAGTTATGGCTTAAAGAAAGTTACGATGACATATACGTTGACAGCTTATTTTTGGCTATTAGAAAAAAAAAAAAAAAAAAAAAAAAAAAAAAAAAAAAAAAAAGCTGTTAAAATTTTTTGTAGTGAATTTTGGACCTTTTAGAGTGTATTTTGGCTAAAATGACGTAAACGAAAATGGTAGAACATTATATACACTTGTTAAGCGCGTTAGAGATTTTCAAAATAATTATTGACAAGACGACAAAAGGTTGATCACGAGATTAGCAAGTTACGTTTTCTAAAAAGGGTGATTTTCTAAATAAAAGATCACATTGACGCAACTACATTTTTGACATTAAATATTACAACAAACATGTACAAGTGATATAATAGTATATGAACTTGCATGCACGACATCATTCCATGACCTAAATTATATCATTCATATTAGGTGGCGAGTAGTTTTCCGAGCCTCAATTCCGTACACTTTCCTTTTGTTATCGTATCAGTTGTTCCAGGTGAGTTCATGGCCCCTACTTTTACTGGTTTTTAAACTATTTTGGGGGAGAATACATGCTCGTTGTTTTTCACTAAACTCAATGCTTTACAAACGTTTTTATGCTGTAAACTACGGTGTTACATGATTTTGGACATATACGTGTGATGATGCGATTATATACTGTGACATGTTTGTTTTGTGAGTACATGACGGCGCCACTGTTAACCCTCTGCTGAGGGCCCACAAGTTGCTAGGTTCAGTTGGTGCAACTGTTAACTCTCTGTTGAGAGCCCACATGTTGATAGATCTATCGGGGTAGCTCCCCACGTGATATTAGTTATGAGTATGATGCACACCATAGGTTCAGTTGGCGCGTCACTATATGAGTGTGGTATCTGTATGATTGAATTTTGGTTCGAGATGTTTTGAATTATGATATTGTTTGCGGATTGGTTTTGGAACTGTGATTTAGGCAGTGTGAGCCTATGTTGAACTTGACTTGTTGTGAATGATGTTTGAACTCGGAAACCTTTTGGTTCAACCATATTGTTTCAAACTAAAACCTATGAACTCACCAACCTCGTGTTGACACGTTTTAGCATGTATTTTCAGGTTCTTAAAGTGTTAGCTCACATTTGGCGGCTTTTGGCATGGCATGGCATGGTTATAGGATCAAGACACTCTGATATTCATTTGGGGACCGCTTTACTTATTTTGTGGGCCTATTTCCGCATAAAAATTTAATGATGTAAATTTAATACTTTTGTTAATGAATTTTATTCTAAACGATTTTGGTGAAAAACCGTTTTTTGAACTTGTGTTGTGATACCAACTTAGTAGCACCCCAGCGACATCATCTTCCGCTGTGACCCGATTTTCGGGGTGTGACAGATTGGTATCAGAGCCTTGGTTATAGAGAACTGGGTATTTTTAAAACCTAGACTATAACTAGTTTTACGAAAACTTAACCCTATGACCGCCACGTGCCTGCCTGCCAAGCTGATGCCTCACTTGTGATTTGTTTGCTGACATATTTGATGAGATTTGTGTCTTATTATCGGATCAAATATACACACTCATTTTCGTTGATTACTATAATTATCTTCCATATAAGTATGCTTACGTATCGTACACGTCACAGTGTTACGCCTTTCCTTACGTAATCTCATCATTCGACCTCGAGTTTGGTCACTTGTCTTAGTCTTTCAAAACGGCTTTTAAATGTGAGGGACATATTATTAGTATAACTGAGCTGAGTATTTCAAAATTCATTGAACCTCGGTGGAATATAGACTGATCACCTATATTCGATCAGGGACAGTGGGACATAGCCTGATCACCTATGTCCGACTCAGAGGTGAATTTTGCAATACTGAGAGTAGTTATAATGGAATTATGTTCGGGTTGATTTTTGATTTGGAAATGGTAAAGTTTTGCGTATGTACACGGACATGGAATATTACTTCCACACACAAAACACACTGGCATCACAACACCGCATGAACCATAATGCTCCTGGCACCGCTATACTTCTCCATCATATGGAATTCCTGTTTGTCGCCGTCTGGCCGTGGTTTGCATCGGGTCGGGTTAGACCCGATTGACACCGTTTGAATCCGAGTTACTTATTCGTAACCCCTTAAGAGCATAATAAGCCCGTCTAAGCTTATTGGAGTGTTTGGATTTGATTTTGGCTACGTTTGGATTCGATATTGACTATGTTTGGATTGGTTCTGATTCTGATTGAATTTGGATTTGTTTGATTTTGTGATTTTGGACGTCATCCTGGATTTGGATTTGTTATTCGGCCCTGTTTTCGTTGTGGTCTTGTTACAGTCGCCTCTACCCTAAGCCTTGTGCTCAACCGATGTTGTTCAGTCGAAGCTATTCAATCAATGTTGTACCTTCCGCTTTAAGTACTATGTACATCACTGATTCAACCGACTGATTGCTAATAGCAATTGTAACACCCCCAAAATCTGGTATTGCAGAAGCATTCGGGTCATGGGGTGCTACTAAATTGAATATCACAACACAAGAAAATAAAGAACGGTTAAATAAGTTTACAATAAAGTTTGGGTTTAGAAAATAAGGCCCATAATTCAGTTATCCCAGTAAAAAAACAAGTCATAGTTAAAATGCCACAGTACTTCAGAAAATAGTCCATGACCCTTGCCATGCCACAACCTTGTCATAATCAATCAGCTTAAACACCTGAGAAAAACATGCTAAAAGTCAGCAAAAAGCTGGTGAGTTCATAGGTTTATCAATAACAGTAAAATCAATAGTTTGGACCGTGAGTTTCGTATATGAACATTACAATGCATATAATGTCATATAAAAATAGTCTATTACGCTAGCACTAAGTTCATGCAACCGAAACTATAACAGTGTGCATGCTCAAAGAGCATGTAAAATATATATGGGCCCCGACAAGTGTTTATCCCAGACACTTGTGATTCGACATGGTATACGTTCGTTTGTCTATCCGGCCAATCCGAACGGGGGCGTTGCCCCCAATAGATCTATTTATAACATTTGCGCTTCCCAGCAAGAATTGACGGTTCATGAGTTGAGCATAATGGGACATAATAGGGCTTAGGCTAAACCACGTAATAGCATAAATAACAGTTTTGGTCCATAAAAGAGTTTTGCATGTTTCTCACCCCAATTCTAAAATAAGTATAAATAGAGTGGGGCTATAAACTCACCTTGTCAAGTAGCAGTCAGATAACACAACAATTCAGACAATATCCAGCACCAACACGCGACCTAGATTAGTAAAGTTTGTTTTAGTTCACGAAACGAGTTTAAGAATTTATGGACTTTAGTTAAATCTGAAAGATTTAAAGAGTTTATGTTATTGTTGCTGGTGTGGCAGCATTTAAGTTTAAAAATCATTTTCTAAATCATTTGAAAGTATTGGCTCTTGGAAGTGTATAGGTAGATAATAGAAAATATCGAGGGTGAACGAGCCTTCGGTTTGATGGTAACCGAAAGACGTTGTACGGAAAATAATCACATATACTATTAGGCGTACACGGTTCATGTGCATATCATGGATGAAGGTGTATATATATATATATATATATATATTATATATATATATATATATATATATATATATATATATATATATATATATATATATATATATATATATATATAATATATATTTACTAGGTGTACATATATATATACATTTTCATGTCACCATTATTAGTTACAACATTTAAGGACTATCTTACTAATATATCTGTAATTAGAAAATTCAATGTAAGTTATGATATGAAGCTGCTATTTTCAACGTGATACTCTATATATTTATTTTCATCAAGTACTCATATTAATAATTGTAAGTAAATGTTTACGAGTCCATGTTTTAACAGTTAGAAGTATAAGGTCTTTCCATTTAAGTTATGAGGAATGCAAAAATATCGATTTATAGTTTACGTGTAAAACTCATTTTATCTAAACAAATAGCTTTCCAAGTTTTGTTTATTATTTGCCTTCTTACTATTTGTTTTTGTGACCAGTGTGTTTTATATGAGGCGAGACGTGTCATGACGTGGAGGCGGTCGAGTAAAGGTCAACGAGCCGTGTGCATAATGTATGTCGAGAGGTGACGTCGTGTGTAACGAGTCGACACAAGACGGAAGCGAGTCGAGGCATAACTCGAGTCAACACGAAAAAACAAACATACCCATTATGGCAGACACGAACCAAACACGCCCTGGTGGGCTAACAGAACCAAACGGATACTAGATTATCTGGGCTTCGGCCCAGCTTCGTACAAACTCACACACCCATAGGCCTGTTAAGGCAGAGTGGGCTCAGGCCCAAGACTATCTCAACATAGTTTAACCCAAATAATTTAACAAGCTTTTTCTGCTTCAATTCTTTACATTCATTTTGACAAAACCAGTGAGTAAGCCAAATGGGCTATCGTAAAAATTGGTTGCTAATAGAGCAATTCTAACTAAGCAAAACTCAGACATGACAAAGGTATATAGCACACCGCCATCTAGACTAAGGCTTAACGCCACACAAAGGTCTTAACCTCTTTTAAAAATCAAAAGCAAATTCAATGCATTAACGAAGTCACCCACTGCTTAGGTTGAGGTTCTCGACAACAGGCTAAAGAGAAAAGGAAAGTAGGACTATCCTTAACTGATCGAAACCAAACAAAACGTACCACGATGGTGCTACCACAGTGGGTTTTGACTCACGACCAAAACCAAACATCAATACTTCTATATCACAAGACCATCTTTTAATAACCAATCGATTTACCCGAAGTCAAATACTATCACCGTTACGTAAATAAGCAAACCATACAAAATAGGCCTAAGCAGATTTTAAGCACTTCCAAGTCCGAGCCAAAATGGTTTTAAATCTTAGTTTTAGTTTCTCAGTTTTTAGTATACCACACAATAACAATAACATAAAAAAATTAACACCAAAACCTTATAATCGATTTCATAAAGATTGACAGTTGATTGCGTGGTTTTGTAACCTTACAACAGGTTTTACCTCTCGAGGGATCTCAAGAGGCTTACAACCCCACCAGGCAGTGTACCTGACCGATGTAGTATAGTGTAGTGGTAAGTACGGGGGATTGATCGTTCTCCACAGGGAATAGTGTTCGTTAGGTGTGAAAGGCTACTCTAATTAGGTCTAAGGGTTGAGGAAGATTCTTTTTTATGTTTTTATAATTTTTATGAAAGCAAGTAAAATCTCGGGTTTGAAGGAGTGGGCGGAATTAGTTGCTAGTCAACTAACCCAAATTACTACGAATGCAAATAAAATAAAATAACAAAAATGAAAATGTGGTGAGAAACTTATGTGTAGAGAAATGTGTTTACTTAGATTTCCTTACTCCCTAACTATCTTTTACCGGTTAATTAGTGTGTATTAGTCGCGTGGATGACGGGTGTATTCCTTAATACCATTCGTGGGGTGGCGTACTTACTTCCCCAACTCTACAAGCTCCTACTTCACTCCTATGTCGAGCCGGCTAGGAAGCTCCTAACATGGGATCACTAGAATTCGCTTGTGCATTAAATACAACCATAAAAACCTTTAGTACGCATTTGGTTCATGTTTCTTAAGACGTTCAAGCAAGTTACCGAATAGGAAGTTAGCCAGTTTTCTTAAGCCTAACATAGATAAACAATCATCCAATACAACTAATAACACACTAACAACCAATAATCAATAGCTAAGTTTCATTAGATCTAAGCAAACACAAGATAAATTTAGCCTAACATGTTAAACAAAAGACAAGAATAAGATAGAATCAAACAACACATAGACATATTGAATGATTAATTGATAACTTATCTTTCAATGAAACATGGAAGATCTCAAGGCAAAAAGCCCTGAAAAAGTAGCTAAAATCGTCTTAGGGTTTTCTCCCAAAATTCCACACACTAAGCTCTCCCTAATGACAAAAAATTAGAAAACTATATATAGATTTTTGGATCTGACGGCGTCACCTTATGGAGTGTGACGCCGTCACCTCGCCGCTTTTAGGGTTCCCGGATGACCTTCTTGACGCCGTCCCTCTTTAGCTCTTCAAAAATCCATTCTGGCTTATCAAGGCTTGACGCCGTCTAACCATGAACGTGACGCCGTCCCCTTATGATTTAAGCCGTGACGCCCTCGATCAAGTTAAAGCGTGACGCCGTCAGAATTCACATGCTATCTCACTGGCCCGTCATGAGTAAATTTCACATCCAACTTTTCTTGCCAAGGCATGACGCCGTCCCATGTTAATTGTGACGCCGTCAAGAGTAACTTTTAGCCGATTCTTGAGACTTTGCCGTTTTCTTCACTTTAATGCTCCAAAAACGTCCAAAATGCATCCTTTTCCAGATTTCTCCTCAAGAGTACCTAAAATGACAAAAGGAACGATTTAGGGCAATATTTGATCAAATAAATGCGATTTCGGGCTTAAATGACCCCTTAAAAGCGGTACACTTTTCGCCTCATCAAGATTGACAGTAAACCGATTCACATTAACCAACAATATTATAACAAATCAAGAACTCAATAAATCACAGAAGTACATACGTATTTGAATGAAAACATCAAAACAAGAGTTTTGAGATTCTTACAACACAAGGTTTGATCGAGAGAGAGTAACGAAACTTTCGAATGCAAAATTAACCAAATCCGATCCAAGCAAGCAAATCCCACCACAGTTAACCCTTTGATTTTTCGAGTGAAGTTTTTTGGGATGTGGGTTTGCTTGTGGACCGATTACGGGTATAAAAAGAATTGAAACAAGGGAGGTTTGATTCTTTCTCCTTCGTTAGCAGTCGATCTATAACCAAAAATGGATTACCGTCCTTCTTAGCTTCATCACCTCTTTTGGTTGGACTCGTTGACTCTCGGATCCGACAATGGTGGCAGTCGTCCTTCCCTTGGACACAAGGAAAAGGGTAAAAGAAAACCTGGCTTTGTTTTATATATGGCATCACCATTTGTTGTTTTCGATCTGAGAAAGGAGACAAGGGAGGTGACGATTTTGATCATCAGGTGGAAGCAGGTGAAACATATGGGGAGTGGGGGAGGAGAGAGAGGCGTGTCTGTTTTTGTGAGGATAAGGGTGGGGTAGATTTGTTATATATATATATATATATATTATATATATATATATATATATATATATATATATATATATATATATATATATATATATATATATATATAGGGTAAAGTTAAAATAAAAAGACAAATATCCGTACACTACGTAAAAAGAATTTTTTTTTAAAAAAATTTCGCGAAAAAATCCCAAAAAATTCCACAAGATCGGGTATGTTGGTGCATAAAACTTTTGTGAAAGAAGATTTTTTAATTTTGAGTTTTTATACATTTTTTTTAATGCACAAAAAACGAATTTTGATGCGCAAAAAAATTTTGATGCACAAAATTTTTAACTTGTTTTAGTTAGATGCGCAAAGTTATTTTGATTAAAAAAGTCAAAAGAACTTGGGTGCAAAAATGAATTTTTGATGCACAAAAAAGCGATTTAATGCACAAACGTATTTTTTCATAATTTTTTTTTCGGAAAAAATATCCACATTTAGAAAAACTTCCTTCACAACTTTTTCATGCACCAACATACCTGATCTTGTGGAATTTTTTTCGAATTTTTCGAGAAAATTTTTGAAAAAAAAAATCTTTTTACGTAATGTACGGATATTTGTCTTTTTATTTGATCTTTATCCTATATATATATATATATATATATATATATATATATATATATATATATATATATATATATATATATATATATATATATATATATATAAAAGTAAAAGTGAGGTATAAGTAAAATAAAAGGTAAATGTTGACTTTAGTAAAAGTAAGTGTTAAGTTTTTATTTAATAAGGGTAAGTGTTAGATTAAGGGATTTAGGTGTGTTCCGTTGAGCTCCGGTGTAATTGTGATACCTCGGTTCGGTATAAACGCGACAAATAAAATTTTGGAGATGTTTTTTATAAAATTGACATAAAATAAAATTTATTGACTCCGAAAAATGAACTACAGAATTAAACCGTTACTAATGTGGTGTCGGTACGCGTGTGGTGTCGTTTTTTGAGAAAACGAGATAACCTCTCGTTTTTGTTACGTTTGTGTCTGTAACTGTCTGAAAGTGAAAATTTTACTTTTTCTGATAAAATCAATTAGCTTCGGTGAGTTACTATATACGCTACAGCGTGCGGGTTGCTTCCCGTAATCGTTATGTAAACACATAAAATATCAGTGGAAAATTACCGTTTGTCACATCCTTCCCGCCTTAGAAGGAAAACCGTCCTCGGTTTTCACTTAGAGTTACCCGATAAATTTGCGAAAAGGTGTGGGTATTTACGCTTGATCTCGTCCTCACGTTCCAACATGAATTCGAGACCTCTTCGAGAGTTCCAACGAACTTTAACAATAGGAATGCGGCTTTGCTTAAGCCCTTTAACTTCTCGATCTATTATCTAGATAGTTTAAGGTGCGCGGACGATCTTCTCGTCGCGTAATGACACGGTACTTGGATATCCCATCCATACCATTTATGACATTGGAGCTCCCAGGTGAAACTGAAATAAGGTTGATGTTGACTGAGTAATTTAGAAGTTCTAGGGTACAATCTTGAAGAATGCTGTTGGTTGCCACTAGAAATCAGTTGGTTGATTTAGGGGTGTACCCAGTATCCCATGCCGAGTGTATGATTGTAGTCGTCGTAACGATTGACATCGATGCTCTCAAGGGAGAGTATGTTTCAATCATACGCGGGGTTATGAGTTATCAGATAGCTATCGTATCCTGAGATTGTTTGTTTGACGGTAAGGTTCTTCGAAATCGAAAGTAGCGAAATGAAGTGAGTCATCATAAGATTGGGTTTCGTACGAGATCCTAACGTTGTAATCGTAGGTAATCTTGTTGATCGTGGTCGTGCTCTCCGGTAGATGGCCTTATGATAGCTAGTTGTGTAACTTATCCCTTCAGTTTAGAATAGGATGTGAGACAAGGCTGATCCTAAGTGGTAAGATTGTGTTGGTGCCCAATTGGTTAATGTGGTTGCTAGTACGGATGCCATAACTTTACACTACTTTTATGTACTTACGCACGCGAGTTTTGATTTCTTGAAAAGACCTTGACCCTTGATAAAAATTTAAGGCAACCAATCCTAGCATAGCATGGTCCTACCTGAATTATACATAGGTGATCAGGCTTTGTATAATTAAGGTTCGACGATGCAATGCTGGGTTTGGTTAAAAGGAAAATTATTGGGGGTTTATGAGGTGATAGCATAAAATACTTTCCAAGGGAGTAAATAGTTTACAGGGTGATAGCAGAATAGTTTGTAAGGCGTTTTGTAAAATAGTCTTTTAGGGTAATAAAAAAATTATTATTTGCAAGGTATAGCAAATTTGTAGTTTATAAAAGCAAAATAGTTCATGGTGCGAGAGCAAAACAGGCTATAAGATAATGGTAAACTGTTTGTATGTTAATAACGACACGATTTTATCATTTTTAATAGAGGGTAGCAGGGTAACAATTAGCTTACGATATGTTAACAAAATAGTCGTAAAATGGTAATAGAGTGGTTTATTAGATGGTAGTAAAATAAGTAGTGCAATGGCGACGATTGATACATCTAGTCGGTGTGAGATTTGAAGATAGTCGTGAGTCAAATAAGCTTCCAACTCAAGATAAACGTACACCAATCCATACAATATGACGAGGTTTACAGAAAGGTACTAATAAAGTCTTATAGGAATACATCTTAAGAGAGTCTAAAATTAGGTCTCGTTATACAGGGCAGTCGACCTTTTAACATCACGTTCAAGTCATGTTTTTCCTCCTGCTCCAAGGTTTCCTGGTACTTCGATTCCTTGCACTCATTTCTGTAGTGCCCTTTCTTTCCACACCCATAACAGGTCACATCAGCCTTCCGATTGTTCCCTGGCACTGTCTTTGCTTTTGCAGAGGTTTTGGACCTACAACCTGTAGCCAGGTATCCAACCTCCTGGCATTTGTGGCATCTCACGGTGCAAGGCCTGTTATGGTGTAGTTTGCAACGACTACACATTGGTAACTTTCCAGCATAGGCCTTTTCGTTACTAGATTCGGCAATGTAAGTTTTGACCGACTTTGGCTTTCTGAGGGGTTGCGGAACCCCTTCTTTTCCTTGGTTGTTCTCCTGTTTCCTCTTGTTGTTGTTGTTGCGGTTTTGATTGTCGTTGTTGATACCTTGAGCAATCCTAGTTCGCACAACTTGGCCCATTACATTATGCTCCATACGGATGGCTTCATGCATAGTAGTAGGCTTGAAGAAGGCGACATCCTTTCGAATCTCCGGGGAGAGTCCCTGGATGTACCGTTCAAGTTTCTTGTACTCGGGTTCTGTCATAGCAGGGCATAGTAGTGCCAGCTCGTAAAAGCGGGTGGTATATCCGGTGACATCATCTCCCTTCATAGTCCAATCCCATATTTCTTGTTCCATTGCTCGTAATTCGCTCTTCGAACAGTATTCTGCAATCATCATTTTTCTTAGTTCATCCCAAGGAACTGAGTAGGCGGTATCGACTCCTACTGATTGAACATAGGCATTCCACCGTGCCAGGGCACGTCCCTGAAACGTGCAAGTAGCAAACTTGATTTTTTCTTCCTCGGAGCAGTTTCCACATCGAAGTAGTGATTCCACGTCTTCGAACCATCTGCACATTTCCACTGTACCTTCACTTCCACTAAAGGTGTGGGGCTTACTATCCATAAACTCCTTGTAAGAGCAACCACGAGTTATGGGCTCCATTCTGACTGTAGTTCCATTGACTCGGTAGGTAGCAACTGTCTCTACAACTTGCTGGGCTATGAGTTGTTTCATGCTCGCGGAGTGTAGGTTTTGTCTCTTAGGCGACATGTTCCTTCAAGAGGAGAGAGAAAAGTGAGACGTAGTAAAAATGTGTCCTACGAATAGACGTTCTGAGGCGACATGTTAATTGGTGATAAGTTCGGGTCGCAATTAGATACGTTGGCGGGTTTCCGTATGATAGCATAACAAGTGTTTCGAAGGAATAAGGCGAGCGTTCGAACTCGGAGTCGGGTAGTGAAATTGTGTAGGGGAAGGTAAGTTGTGACAAGTACGGTATGTATATAAAAATACTTTTGGTATATAGTGTAAATCAAATGTGATATAAATCATCAAACGGTAAAACATATCATATAGTTGTGTCAAGTAAAACAATAATTAAGGCAACAGGCTTGGCAGGCAAGTGGCGGTCATAGGGACTTGTTTTTGTAAAAAGTGGTTATAGTTTAGGGTTTATATGTACCTAGTTCTCTATAACCTAGGCTCTGATGCCAATCTGTAACACCCCCAAAATCTGGTATTGCGGAAGCATTCGGGTCATGGGGTGCTACTAAATTGAATATCACAACACAAGGAAATAAAGAACGGAATACATACTCCGTTTTAATACATTCAACCAAGTTAAATAAGTTTACAATAAAGTTTGGGTTTAGAAAATAAGGCCCATAATTCAGTTATCCCAGAAAAAAAACAAGTCATAGTTAAAATGCCACAGTACTTCAGAAAATAGTCTATGACCCTTGCCATGCCACAACCTTGTCATAATCAATCAGCTTAAACACCTGAGAAAAACATGCTAAAAGTCAGCAAAAAGCTGGTGAGTTCATAGGTTTATCAATAACTGTAAAATCAATAGTTTGGACCGTGAGTTTCGTATATGAACATTACAATGCATATAATGTCATATAAAAATAGTCTATTACGCTAGCACTAAGTTCATGCAACCGAAACTATAACAGTGTGCATGCTCAAAGAGCATGTAAAATATATATGGGCCCCGACAAGTGTTTATCCCAGACACTTGTGATTCGACATGGTATACGTTCGTTTGCCTATCCGGTCAATACGAACGGGGGCGTTACCCCCAATAGATCTATTTATAACATTCGCGCTTCCCAGCATAAATTGACGGTTCATGAGTTGAGCATAATAGGGCTTAGGCTAAACCACGTAATAGCATAAATAAAAGTTTTGGTCCATAAAAGAGTTTTGCATGTTTCTCACCCCAATTCTAAAATAAGTATAAATAGAGTGGGGCTATAAACTCACCTTGTCAAGTAGCAGTCAGATAACACAACAATTCAGACAATATCCAGCACCAACACGCGACCTAGATTAGTAAAGTTTGTTTTAGTTCACGAATCGAGTTTAAGAATTTATGGACTTTAGTTAAATCTGAAAGATTTAAAGAGTTTATGTTATTGTTACTGGTGTGGCAGCATTTAAGTTTAAAAATCATTTTCTAAATCATTTGAAAGTATTGGCTCTTGGAAGTGTATAGGTAGATAATAGAAAATATCGAGGGTGAACGAGCCTTCGGTTTGATGGTAACCGAAAGACATTGTACGGAAAATAATCATATATACTATTAGGCGTACACGGTTCATGTGCATATCATGGATGAAGGTATATATATATTTACTAGGTGTACATATATGTATACATTTTCATGTCACCATTATTAGTTAAAACCTTTAAGGACTATCTTACTAATATATCTGTAATTAGAAAATTCAATGTAAGTTATGATATGAAGCTGCTATTTCAACGTGATACGCTATACATTTATTTTCATCAAGTATTCAAATTAATAATTGAAAGGAAATGTTTACGAGTCCATGTTTTAACAGTTAGAAGTATAAGGTCTTTCCATTTAAGTTATGAGGAATGCAAAAATATCGATTTATAGTTTACGTGTAAAACTCATTTTATCTAAACAAATAGCTTTCCAAGTTTTGTTTATTATTTGCCTTCTTACTATTTGTTTTTGTGACCTGTGTGTTTGATATGAGGCGAGACGTGTCATGACGTGGAGGCGGTAGAGTAAAGGTCAACGAGCCGTGTGCATAATGTATGTCGAGAGGTGGCGTCGTGTGTGACGAGTCGACACAAGACGGAAGCGAGTCGAGGCATAACTCGAGTCGACACGAAAAACCAAACATACCCATTATGGCAGACACGAACCAAACACGCCCCGGTGGGCTGACAGAACCAAACGGATACTTGATTATTTGGGCTTCGGCCCAGCTTCGTACAAACTTACACACCCATAGGCCTGTTAAGGCAGAGTGGGCTCAGGCCCAAGACTATCTCAACATAGTTTAACCCAAATAATTTAACAAGCTTTTTCTGCTTCAATTCTTTACATTCATTTTGACAAAACCAGTGAGTAAGCCAAACGGGCTATCGTAAAAATTGGTTGCTAATAGAGCAATTCTAACTCAGCAAAACTTAGACATGACAAAGGTATATAGCACACCGCCATCTAGACTAAGGCTTAACGCCACACAAAGGTCTTAACCTCTTTTAAAAATCAAAAGCAAATTCAATGCATCAACGAATTCACCCACTGCTTGGGTTGAGGTTCTCGACAGCAGGCTAAAGGGAAAAGGAAAGTAGGACTATCCTTAACTGATCGAAACCAAACAAAACGTACCACAATGGTGCTAACACAGTGGGTTTCGACTCACGACCAAAACCAAACATCAATACTTCTATATCACAAGACCATCTTTTAATAACCAATCGATTTACCCGAGGTCAAATATGATGCGTGGTTTTGCGACCTTACAACAGATTTTACCTCTCGAGGGATCTCAAGAGGCTTACAACCCCACCAGGCAGTGTACCTGACCGATGTAGTATAGTGTAGTGGTAAGTACGGGGGATTGATCGTTCTCCACAAGGAATAGTGTCGTTAGGATTGAAAAACTACTCTAATAGGTCTAAGGGTGAGGGAAGATTCTTTTTGTATTTTTATAATTTTTTATAAAAGCAAGTAAAATCTCGGGTTTGAAAGAGTGGGCGGAATTAGTTGCTAGTCAACTAACCCAAATGACTACAAATGCAAATAAAATAAAATAACTGAAAAGGAAAAGGTTGTGAAACTTATATGGAGAGAAATGTGTTTACTTAGATTTCCTTACTCCCTAACTATCTTTTACCGGTTGATTAGTGTGTATTAATTGCGTGGATGACGGGTGTATTCCTTAATACCAATCGTGGGGTGGCGTACGTACTTCCCCAACTCTACAAGCTCCTACTTCACTCCTATGTCGAGCCGGCTAAGAAGCTCCTAACATGGGATCACTAGAATTCGCTCATGCATTAAATACAACCATAAAAACCTTAGTACGCATTGGTTCATGTTTCTTAAGACGTTCAAGCAAGTTACCGAATAGGAGGTTAGCCAGTTTTCTTAAGCCTAACATCGATAAACAATCATCCAATACAATAAATAACAAACTAATAACCAATAATCAATAGCTAGGTTTCATTAGATCTAAACAAACACAAGATAAATCTAGCCTAGCATGTTAATCAAAAGACAAGAACAAGATATAATCAAACAACACATAGACATATTGATTGATTAAATGATTACTTATCTTCAATTAAACATGGGAGATCCAAGGGTATGAAAACCCTTAAAAATGGCAGAAATTCGTCTTAGGGTTTCTCCTCACAAAGTTGCACACAATGACAAAAAATTGCAAAACTATATATAGAGTTTAGGGGCTGACGGCGTCACGTTATAGATCTTGACGCCGTCACCTCGCCGTGTCTAGGGTTCCCGGATGGCCTTCTTGACGCCGTCCCTCCACAGTTAACCCTTTGATTTTTCGAGTGAAGTTTTTTGGGATGTGGGTTTGCTTGTGGACCGATTACGGGTATAAAAAGAATTGAAACAAGGGAGGTGATCCGTGCTAAAGTATATATATAATATCAGACGGATATGCGTGATACGCGAGAAATGACAAATCAACCTTTTAGGAAAAAGGTTAACTTACAAAACCCGTGAATACGATATGTGTGATACCGGATAAGTGATTACCCGGGTCGTGTCCCAGCGAGGTGTGAATCGAGGATTTCGTTTTTCGTTCGGAATTAAAATGCTTGATGATTGGATTTTTGATTTTTGAGTTTTTAACTTCTACTAAAAAGAATATGGAAAACAAAATTACAAACAAAAATGAAGCACAACTTAATTAAACTAAAAACGCGAGTCGGGAATTATAAACACGAGCCTAAAATTAGAATCTATTAAAAATTAATCCTACAAGTACAAATTTATTTTTCCTAAATCCTAAATGACAAAAGAAAATTTTGTAAAAAAGATTTATATTTTTTTTACTTTTATATTTTTTATTATGAATTAAAAACAGAATTTAAAAGAAAAATTAATTAAAAATACTAAACCTATTCTGAAAATTCTGAAAATTTTTGTGAAATAACTTTGTACTAAAACAGTCCTATGAAAAATATTAACATGGACCCAGCTTATTTAGATAAGCTGTAATAAGCTAAGAAGGCCGAATAAGCTTATTTGGAAAAGTGGTTTAAATAAAAAAGTATGCAAAGGTTTAATGAAAAAGACCCAAGGGCGGATTGGTTAAGTGTGTGTGTGTTTATCTGAGAGACCAGGGTTCGAGTCCCATGGTGCTCTTTTTTGCTTTTATTTTATTTTTGAGATTTTCTTTTTGCAACTTAAAAAGCACAAACCAATAAGCAATTTTCACAACTACAACTTATTTTAAAACTAAACAATAAGCTCAGATTTAGCCAAGGATTCATATCAGATTGCTTAAAAAAAATGGAAATGAGCTAAGGCTTGATGACTGTTGAGCTACTAAAAAGCTAGACTAAAGCTGCAATAAGCTAAGTGACACAAAATAAGCTAAAAATAAACTGAATAAGCAACAAAAAGAGGCAATAAGCACTGAATCAAAGCTAGAATAAGCAAAATGGGTCTGCTGAGGTACTGAGGTGCACAGGGCAGAAATCAGTCAACTTAGGCAACTTTGGGCTTATTTTTAAGCACTTATATAAGCACTAAAGACCACAAAAGCTATCAACCTTTAAAGCTGACCTACCAAGGATTTCACAAACTAAAAAATTAGACCAAGGCTAGCTTATTAGATGCTTAAAATTAGGCTGAAAAATGGCTCAGCCAGCACAAAATGAACACTGATGATTCAGTGTTCAAATTGTGTGATGGGGCTATTTGTGAGCTTATTTTTAAGCTCCATTAAGCTGGTAAAAGGTCTTGAAATTGGAAACACTTAAGGATCAAACTACTAACTAACTAATTAATAAAAATCAAACACCATTGTCCACAATTAAGCATCTAGATCAGCACAAGAAAAATATGCAGACATGAAATGTGGTTCTGAGCAGACTGATATGGAATTTTTTTTTTTTTTTTTTTTTTTTTTTTTTTTTTGTCAAAGGCTATTCAAATCCCCTGAGATTATTCAAACTATTGCATATAGACTTACACATTAAATTGAAATCAGAAATATCAAAACAATCACAAAAATAGCTTATTGCTGAGATAAGCTATTGTGATCAGACATGCCCCTGAGAATTCCACAGTGGACTCTAAGCCTCAAAACCTTTCAAATTGGCTAAAGACTTCACACTAACAACTTATTTTACCAAAATTGAGGATGATCAAACTTCACAAATTGACAAATGAACAGTACACAAGGAATTAGACCCAAATATGGCTTATGCCAAACACTACTTATAAGGACTGTTTTTGGAATTTTCACTACAAATAAGCAATTTAAACTATGATTCTGATTTAACTCTATTAGACTAACCTAATTAACCCTTAATGAACAATTTTCTAATGAGAATAAGCACAGAATAAGCTGTGCCTTATTTTGACTGTTTTGGCCTTTTTTAAGGATTTTGAGAAAATGCAAAGACTAGCTACTAAATACTAACAAACTTTACTCAATTCTCGTCTCAGAAGTCAAATAAGCAAAGAAAAATACAAACAAGAAGTTGCTACAGTAACTGAATAACTAAGAGAAATAAGCTAAAAATATGAACTTACTTGGGACCCTAGCTAAACAAGGGCACCCAAAAGGGCAGCTACAAGCTCCTAGCTTATCCAAGATAAGCTAGGTAATGTCCACCTTGCCATTCCATTACTGGCAACTTCCAAAAAGCTTTCCATGGTCTAATGCAAAGGTTAATCTGTGATACTTTGATTCTGAAGTGGTTCTTTTTGTATTTTCCTATTACTATTAAGAGCTTGTGAGAGCTTATGGAAAGGTTTTAACCATTGAATAAGCACATACAAGATTTACTAAAAAAAAAAACTTTAAATTTCTATTAAAACTGAAAATGGTTACAACTTGAAATTCTGAACTGAGAAAATTATATTAAACTTAAAACAACAGATTATAATATTAAAAACTAAATTACATTAATTAAAAAGTATGCTTCAAAGGCTTACACTGGGCCTATTTATACTAAAAACTAAAACTAGGGTTCCTCTTCTTGACTTGTGCTATTTTTGCGAGTGGAATCAGCTTTGGACTTCAAAGTGTGCTTCTTTGGATTGATCTGGACCCTTGGATACCACTTGGTGTCATCTCAGCCCTTTAATTATATTTTGGCGCCCAAAGTATAGCTAGGATTGCCAACGTGGATGGCATCATGTGAAGAGGGGGGATACACGTGAAGATTATTTGTCTGGGAGTGTTTGGAGGGGAGGGGGTGGAGTGTGTAAGAGGAGATAGCAGGGTAGGCAATGGTGGTGGGAGGTGGGTTTTTGTTTTGGCGAGAAGGAGGGATAAGGAGAAGGGTTGACCGTTTGACCCTGGCTTAACTTAAAAGGTACGGGTTGGGTTGGGTGAAATGGGTTTTGGGTTTAGTACATTGGGCCGGGTTTAGGATTTAATTAGGATTTGGTTTTTGGGGATTTATTAGTTTTAGGTTTTAGGTAATTAGGGTAATTAGGGTTAAGGTAAATGGTAAAAAAAAATAGGTTTTGGTGTCAGGTTCGTTTTTCCAAGCTCAATCCAATGCTAAACCCCGGGTTTGACTTTGACTCCGTCTTCACATGATCAAATTGTTAGACCCGTTCCCCGGGTAGTGGGACCCCACCCTAGATGAAAGTTGACCCGAACCTAAGTATGTTTGACCAAGGATATGTGGTCTTCTGATGAGGCCTAGATGCGGCGCATCTAGGAAGTGGCATGCGGCGCATTGTAAAAAGGGAAAGTAGAACCGACTTATTATGGTCCATGCGCCGTATTGGAGAAAGAGATACGGTGTATATGAGGAGTGGCGTAGATGCGGCGCATCTAAAATATAGATGCGGCGCATCGACCTTAAATAAGCAGAATGGACAGAACTGCCCTTGTAACTAGAAACTTCCCTATTATTCTATAAGATACCACACTCTCCTGTAAAAGAGAGTGTGTTTCTGTGGTGTTCGAACCAAGGGAGAAAGAATGGAGAAGATGGTGAGATGATGATGCTTTAAAGGTGATAATTCAAGAGTGAAGTCTATAGTTTGTCCTAGCATGGTTATCAAGTAAGTAATGTTGTTTAATTAGTGTTTATTTGATGATTAAGAATCTAGGGTTTGTGAACCCTAATTTGGGATTAAAGGGTAAATGGTATTTTAAGATAATTAAGAAGTAATGATGATTATGTGATGAGTTTTTAATGGGTTTAAGTGGGTAAATGATGGGATTGATTATCATATAATCAATATATGATTATATGATAATTAGAAGTGTTTAGAGGTTAGTTATGGTGGTGTTAACCATGATTATGGCTAATGATTATGTATTATATGTTATGATGATAATGGTTTAGGATGTAATGATGATGATGATGATAAAGATGAAGATGTGAAGATGATGTTAGTGATAGTTTTGGCTTGGACTCAAGGTAAGTAAACCGGCTATAAAATGATGTTATGATGACTTCTATGCATTATGTGTCTAGATGATCATTGGTGCTAAGATTAATGAATGTTTGTGTGATGTTGTTATGTGTTAGTAAGTGTAAGATAGTGATGGATTAGGCAAGGTTGGATTAAGGTATGTGTTTATGTTCGATGTATTGAAGGATTATAGGTTATGATGTGTAATGTGAGAATGAATTATAATGTTATGTTATACCCGCTTTACTTGCTAAGCATTCGTGCTTACGGTTTAAGTGTTTAATGTTTTGTAGGCGGAATTATTAAGGCGAAGGCTTGGATAGGGATTAAGGATGGATATGCAAAGTGTAGAAGAATGGGTAAGAAAATAGAGCTAGGTAGAATACCGAGCTCAATGTCAAGTTTGTACCCCCGCAAGTCAAGTTATGTTTTATAAAGTGTAGTCAAGTGGTAAATTGTATGCCAAGTCTTGTATAACGAATTGGAAGTCATTTGACGAGTCTAAGTATGTTTTATGTGAAATCGAGTAAAGTTAAGGGGTGTTTGGATTAGTGTCCATTTGTACCCATTTTGGAGTCAAACGGGTCAATTGCCGTGTTTTATAGTTTGATATGGTTTTTAATGCTACTGGAGTGTTTTGGCACAAGTTATAGAGTTGTATAAAGGTGTCAAAGTGTATTTGAGGTGTGTTGGGTTTATGCAGGTCTTCCTGCTGATGTTCTGTGTCAAATGGGTAGATGCGGCGTATCTAATATGGTAGATGCGGCGTATCAGAAGGTTCAGGTGATGCGGCGTATCACTTTAGGTGGATACGGCGCATGGTCTGATACGGCGTATCCCTCAAAGGGATACGGCGTATCTGTGGTCTGAAAGGTTGTTTGATTTTGTTATACAATTTATTATGAAATGTTTTGAAAGGTGTTCGAGTATAGGTCCTTGTAAAGTATTTTAAAAGGTTTAAATGTTATAAGTTGTGGTTATTTAAATGAAGAATTGTGTAAGTCCGGTAAAGTCAAACGTTTCCGCGTCAAAGTTCAAAGTTTTTGGTAAAAGCGGGCACGGGGTGTAACAAATTGGTATCAAAGCTTCGGTTTAAGTGAATTAGGTTTCCTTTAGGTTGCCTAGACTTAAACCACTCATAGAAATGTTGGACGTAGGTGTAAGAAATGCGTAAGGTAAGCGTTTAAGTTATAAGAAGGAATGTGTGATATGTTAAGTGGATCAAAGTTGATGAACAATAAATGTGCCTTAGGTGCTAATGTGTATGCGATGTAAGTCCAAGGAGGACTTGAAATGTTAAGTGATTAGTTAACCGTGCACCTTGGCCGGTGCTGGTGATTGGTTGTGATTTCATAAGTGTATGTTAGCCTAGCGATAATGGAATGAGGATAGGAATGGTATTTGGTATTAGAGACGGGCTAATAAGTAAATCTAAAAGTTAATGTTTAAAGTATGGAATATTATAAATGTGCTAATCTATAACGTGAAAAGCTAAGACAAGTTAAGGAACTAATGAAGTAGGGTTGGATGGTACGAAAGGTAAGGAATGAGACTAATAAATGACGGTATGTAATGATTATGACCCGTAAGATGTAACAACCAATATATGGTCTTGTTATACATATACACGCCTAATGAATGACGTTAAGGTAATATAGAGACGGGCTAAGGGTACGTAAGATAACGAGGATGAATGATATGATAGAACGTAATTGATGAAATCAAATGATATTGCTTAAATGCATAAATAACTAAGATAAGATAAGACAAGGCATAAGAACAAGAACGAAATGAGTATGCATAAGGTTAAAGTGATTGACTTAAAATCATTATATTACGGCTAAGGCGATTAGCGGTAATTATTATAATGAAAGCATGTGTTGCAGAAACGATATGTGTAAAAACTTGTGAGTATACTAACGTATGATGTAAAAAGATGGAAATGGCTAGCACGGGTTAAAGAACGTAAGCTAATGTGAAAAGTGTAAAGATGAAGAAAATGCGTAGATAACTAAAACGCGAAAGAAGAACGAATGATGCTAACGAACGAATGTAAGTTAACCTACGCAAGGTTTAGAAGTGAAAAGAGTCGGGTAGACTAAAGGGTAAAGTAAGAGGATGAAAATGACTAAAGCGAATTTAGAATGTAAAACGATAAACACATAGAAGTGTGTAAATATAATAAGTAAGTTCATACGCACTATGGGGTTGCGTTCACAACATAAAATGAATGGAATAGTACGTGTGTGTTAAATGTTAATAGCTTGGATCCAATGTGATAATGTGAAAGTAATAAAGTTTGAATGTTAATGATCCTTCGGGATGGATGTTAAAGGTGGTATCCTTCGGGATGACCAAGTCAATGAATGTAAAGAATCTTTCGGGATGTGTTAAAGATCCTCCGGGATAAAATGTATTGCCTTCACCGGAAAATATTGCCTACATCCTTGGCATGTGTAATATTCCCTCCGGGGAAAATGTTAAATTAAAGCGGATCCAAGCTAGGAAATGAAAAGTTTAAATATGGAAATGAAAATGAAAAGTTAAAACGTGAAATAAAAATGCGAGTGTTGTGTCGGAAGTGTATAAGTAGGATGATTTATGGTTTCTTTATTTAAATGGATTGGGACGCCTTTTCATTTAAATAAAGAAGTCGTAAATCACCGAACCGTGAGTTTGTATTTCTTGATTTACATCGTTTGGGACGCCTCTCCATGTAAATGAGGAAGTACGAATGAGTGGGCTTATGTGTTCCCGACATGGCATGAGTAGAGTGGAAGGGTAGAAGAAGTAGTCTAGGGGGATTAGAAGTCATAAGGAACTAGGATAGGTGGATAGACGATGAGTTGAATGACGACCCTAGGTGGGAAACATCAAGTGAAGTATGGGACTTAGGTGTTTTAAGTATGAGCTGAAACGATTAAAGTTTGAACGATAGGCTTGTTGCAATATGAATTGGAGAAAATGTGAGATAATGAATGCTAATAAACGCTAATATGGATTTAAAAGCTCTATAAACTTCGAGAAGAAAAGGAACGGCGAATGTAACGTATAGTAAAATGTCAATGAGTTAGTGGTAAGATTGCGATAAAAGTAGAAAGTTAACGAATATTCGGCTTATGAAAAGTTAAAAAGGGGTAGGTAATGTTCGAATGATATATAGTCCTTGACGAAAAATTTTAATGGAACCGATTAGAAGGGTACGTGATAAAAGTAGGGATGCTAAATGGTATGCATTCGTGGCTAGGATTATGCATCGAACGACATAGTGATTGAAAAAGAAATGAAAGAATTGGGAAGTTAAGCTAGACACGAGTTGAGTTAAGAGTATGAAGTGCGAATAGTGGATTTAGAATTGTAATACCGCTTAGATCGAGCAATCAAAAAGGGGATAAGAATGGAAAGTGCTAAGCATGAGATAAGGTGAATTAGTTTCGGGATAGTAATGAACGAGAGATTTCGGGGACGAAATCTAAATAAGGGGGGTAGAATTGTTAGACCCGTTCCCCGGGTAGTGGGACCCCACCCTAGATGAAAGTTGACCCGAACCTAAGTATGTTTGACCAAGGATATGTGGTCTTCTGATGAGGCCTAGATGCGGCGCATCTAGGAAGTGGCATGCGGCGCATTGTAAAAAGGGAAAGTAGAACCGACTTATTATGGTCCATGCGCCGTATTGGAGAAAGAGATACGGTGTATATGAGGAGTGGCGTAGATGCGGCGCATCTAAATATAGATGCGGCGCATCGACCTTAAATAAGCAGAATGGACAGAACTGCCCTTGTAACTAGAAACTTCCCTATTATTCTATAAGATACCACACTCTCCTGTAAAAGAGAGTGTGTTTCTGTGGTGTTCGAACCAAGGGAGAAAGAATGGAGAAGATGGTGAGATGATGATGCTTTAAAGGTGATAATTCAAGAGTGAAGTCTATAGTTTGTCCTAGCATGGTTATCAAGTAAGTAATGTTGTTTAATTAGTGTTTATTTGATGATTAAGAATCTAGGGTTTGTGAACCCTAATTTGGGATTAAAGGGTAAATGGTATTTTAAGATAATTAAGAAGTAATGATGATTATGTGATGAGTTTTTAATGGGTTTAAGTGGGTAAATGATGGGATTGATTATCATATAATCAATCTATGATTATATGATAATTAGAAGTGTTTAGAGGTTAGTTATGGTGGTGTTAACCATGATTATGGCTAATGATTATGTATTATATGTTATGATGATAATGGTTTAGGATGTAATGATGATGATGATGATAAAGATGAAGATGTGAAGATGATGTTAGTGATAGTTTTGGCTTGGACTCAAGGTAAGTAAACCGGCTATAAAATGATGTTATGATGACTTCTATGCATTATGTGTCTAGATGATCATTGGTGCTAAGATTAATGAATGTTTGTGTGATGTTGTTATGTGTTAGTAAGTGTAAGATAGTGATGGATTAGGCAAGGTTGGATTAAGGTATGTGTTTATGTTCGATGTATTGAAGGATTATAGGTTATGATGTGTAATGTGAGAATGAATTATAATGTTATGTTATACCCGCTTTACTTGCTAAGCATTCGTGCTTACGGTTTAAGTGTTTAATGTTTTGTAGGCGAAATTATTAAGGCGAAGGCTTGGATAGGGATTAAGGATGGATATGCAAAGTGTAGAAGAATGGGTAAGAAAATAGAGCTAGGTAGAATACCGAGCTCAATGTCAAGTTTGTACCCCCGCAAGTCAAGTTATGTTTTATAAAGTGTAGTCAAGTGGTAAATTGTATGCCAAGTCTTGTATAACGAATTGGAAGTCATTTGACGAGTCTAAGTATGTTTTATGTGAAATCGAGTAAAGTTAAGGGGTGTTTGGATTAGTGTCCATTTGTACCCATTTTGGAGTCAAACGGGTCAATTGCCGTGTTTTATAGTTTGATATGGTTTTTAATGCTATTGGAGTGTTTTGGCACAAGTTATAGAGTTGTATAAAGGTCTCAAAGTGTATTTGAGGTGTGTTGGGTTTATGCAGGTCTTCCTGCTGATGTTCTGTGTCAAATGGGTAGATGCGGCGTATCTAATATGGTAGATGCGGCGTATCAGAAGGTTCAGGTGATGCGGCGTATCACTTTAGGTGGATACGGCGCATGGTCTGATACGGCGTATCCCTCAAAGGGATACGGCGTATCTGTGGTCTGAAAGGTTGTTTGATTTTGTTATACAATTTATTATGAAATGTTTTGAAAGGTGTTCGAGTATAGGTCCTTGTAAAGTATTTTAAAAGGTTTAAATGTTATAAGTTGTGGTTATTTAAATGAAGAATTGTGTAAGTCCGGTAAAGTCAAACGTTTCCGCGTCAAAGTTCAAAGTTTTTGGTAAAAGCGGGCACGGGGTGTAACAAATTGGTATCAAAGCTTCGGTTTAAGTGAATTAGGTTTCCTTTAGGTTGCCTAGACTTAAACCACTCATAGAAATGTTGGACGTAGGTGTAAGAAATGCGTAAGGTAAGCGTTTAAGTTATAAGAAGGAATGTGTGATATGTTAAGTGGATCAAAGTTGATGAACAATAAATGTGCCTTAGGTGCTAATGTGTATGCGATGTAAGTCCAAGGAGGACTTGAAATGTTAAGTGATTAGTTAACCGTGCACCTTGGCCGGTGCTGGTGATTGGTTGTGATTTCATAAGTGTATGTTAGCCTAGCGATAATGGAATGAGGATAGGAATGGTATTTGGTATTAGAGACGGGCTAATAAGTAAATCTAAAAGTTAATGTTTAAAGTATGGAATATTATAAATGTGCTAATCTATAACGTGAAAAGCTAAGACAAGTTAAGGAACTAATGAAGTAGGGTTGGATGGTACGAAAGGTAAGGAATGAGACTAATAAATGACGGTATGTAATGATTATGACCCGTAAGATGTAACAACCAATATATGGTCTTGTTATACATATACACGCCTAATGAATGACGTTAAGGTAATATAGAGACGGGCTAAGGGTACGTAAGATAACGAGGATGAATGATATGATAGAACGTAATTGATGAAATCAAATGATATTGCTTAAATGCATAAATAACTAAGATAAGATAAGACAAGGCATAAGAACAAGAACGAAATGAGTATGCATAAGGTTAAAGTGATTGACTTAAAATCATTATATTACGGCTAAGGCGATTAGCGGTAATTATTATAATGAAAGCATGTGTTGCAGAAACGATATGTGTAAAAACTTGTGAGTATACTAACGTATGATGTAAAAAGATGGAAATGGCTAGCACGGGTTAAAGAACGTAAGCTAATGTGAAAAGTGTAAAGATGAAGAAAATGCGTAGATAACTAAAACGCGAAAGAAGAACGAATGATGCTAACGAACGAATGTAAGTTAACCTACGCAAGGTTTAGAAGTGAAAAGAGTCGGGTAGACTAAAGGGTAAAGTAAGAGGATGAAAATGACTAAAGCGAATTTAGAATGTAAAACGATAAACACATAGAAGTGTGTAAATATAATAAGTAAGTTCATACGCACTATGGGGTTGCGTTCACAACATAAAATGAATGGAATAGTACGTGTGTGTTAAATGTTAATAGCTTGGATCCAATGTGATAATGTGAAAGTAATAAAGTTTGAATGTTAATGATCCTTCGGGATGGATGTTAAAGGTGGTATCCTTCGGGATGACCAAGTCAATGAATGTAAAGAATCTTTCGGGATGTGTTAAAGATCCTCCGGGATAAAATGTATTGCCTTCACCGGAAAATATTGCCTACATCCTTGGCATGTGTAATATTCCCTCGGGGAAAATGTTAAATTAAAGCGGATCCAAGCTAGGAAATGAAAAGTTTAAATATGGAAATGAAAATGAAAAGTTAAAACGTGAAATAAAAATGCGAGTGTTGTGTCGGAAGTGTATAAGTAGGATGATTTATGGTTTCTTTATTTAAATGGATTGGGACGCCTTTTCATTTAAATAAAGAAGTCGTAAATCACCGAACCGTGAGTTTGTATTTCTTGATTTATATCGTTTGGGACGCCTCTCCATGTAAATGAGGAAGTACGAATGAGTGGGCTTATGTGTTCCCGACATGGCATGAGTAGAGTGGAAGGGTAGAAGAAGTAGTCTAGGGGGATTAGAAGTCATAAGGAACTAGGATAGGTGGATAGACGATGAGTTGAATGACGACCCTAGGTGGGAAACGTCAAGTGAAGTATGGGACTTAGGTGTTTTAAGTATGAGCTGAAACGATTAAAGTTTGAACGATAGGCTTGTTGCAATACGAATTGGAGAAAATATGAGATAATGAATGCTAATAAACGCTAATATGGATTTAAAAGCTCTATAAACTTCGAGAAGAAAAGGAACGGCGAATGTAACGTATAGTAAAATGTCAATGAGTTAGTGGTAAGATTGCGATAAAAGTAGAAAGTTAACGAATATTCGGCTTATGAAAAGTTAAAAAGGGGTAGGTAATGTTCGAATGATATATAGTCCTTGACGAAAATTTTTAATGGAACCGATTAGAAGGGTACGTGATAAAAGTAGGGATGCTAAATGGTATGCATTCGTGGCTAGGATTATGCATCGAACGACATAGTGATTGAAAAAGAAATGAAAGAATTGGGAAGTTAAGCTAGACACGAGTTGAGTTAAGAGTATGAAGTGCGAATAGTGGATTTAGAATTGTAATACCGCTTAGATCGAGCAATCAAAAAGGGGATAAGAATGGAAAGTGCTAAGCATGAGATAAGGTGAATTAGTTTCGGGATAGTAATGAACGAGAGATTTCGGGGACGAAATCTAAATAAGGGGGGTAGAATTGTTAGACCCGTTCCCCGGGTAGTGGGACCCCACCCTAGATGAAAGTTGACCCGAACCTAAGTATGTTTGACCAAGGATATGTGGTCTTCTGATGAGGCCTAGATGCGGCGCATCTAGGAAGTGGCATGCGGCGCATTGTAAAAAGGGAAAGTAGAACCGACTTATTATGGTCCATGCGCCGTATTGGAGAAAGAGATACGGCGTATATGAGGAGTGGCGTAGATGCGGCGCATCTAAAATATAGATGCGGCGCATCGACCTTAAATAAGCAGAATGGACAGAACTGCCCTTGTAACTAGAAACTTCCCTATTATTCTATAAGATACCACACTCTCCTGTAAAAGAGAGTGTGTTTCTGTGGTGTTCGAACCAAGGGAGAAAGAATGGAGAAGATGGTGAGATGATGATGCTTTAAAGGTGATAATTCAAGAGTGAAGTCTATAGTTTGTCCTAGCATGGTTATCAAGTAAGTAATGTTGTTTAATTAGTGTTTATTTGATGATTAAGAATCTAGGGTTTGTGAACCCTAATTTGGGATTAAAGGGTAAATGGTATTTTAAGATAATTAAGAAGTAATGATGATTATGTGATGAGTTTTTAATGGGTTTAAGTGGGTAAATGATGGGATTGATTATCATATAATCAATCTATGATTATATGATAATTAGAAGTGTTTAGAGGTTAGTTATGGTGGTGTTAACCATGATTATGGCTAATGATTATGTATTATATGTTATGATGATAATGGTTTAGGATGTAATGATGATGATGATGATAAAGATGAAGATGTGAAGATGATGTTAGTGATAGTTTTGGCTTGGAATCAAGGTAAGTAAACCGGCTATAAAATGATGTTATGATGACTTCTATGCATTATGTGTCTAGATGATCATTGGTGCTAAGATTAATGAATGTTTGTGTGATGTTGTTATGTGTTAGTAAGTGTAAGATAGTGATGGATTAGGCAAGGTTGGATTAAGGTATGTGTTTATGTTCGATGTATTGAAGGATTATAGGTTATGATGTGTAATGTGAGAATGAATTATAATGTTATGTTATACCCGCTTTACTTGCTAAGCATTCGTGCTTACGGTTTAAGTGTTTAATGTTTTATAGGCGGAAGTATTAAGGCGAAGGCTTGGATAGGGATTAAGGATGGATATGCAAATGGTAGAAGAATGGGTAAGAAAATAGAGCTAGGTAGAATACCGAGCTCAATGTCAAGTTTGTACCCCCGCAAGTCAAGTTATGTTTTATAAAGTGTAGTCAAGTGGTAAATTGTATGCCAAGTCTTGTATAACGAATTGGAAGTCATTTGACGAGTCTAAGTATGTTTTATGTGAAATCGAGTAAAGTTAAGGGGTGTTTGGATTAGTGTCCATTTGTACCCATTTTGGAGTCAAACGGGTCAATTGCCGTGTTTTATAGTTTGATATGGTTTTTAATGCTATTGGAGTGTTTTGGCACAAGTTATAGAGTTGTATAAAGGTGTCAAAGTGTATTTGAGGTGTGTTGGGTTTATGCAGGTCTTCCTGCTGATGTTCTGTGTCAAATGGGTAGATGCGGCGTATCTAATATGGTAGATGCGGCGTATCAGAAGGTTCAGGTGATGCGGCGTATCACTTTAGGTGGATACGGCGCATGGTCTGATACGGCGTATCCCTCAAAGGGATACGGCGTATCTGTGGTCTGAAAGGTTGTTTGATTTTGTTATACAATTTATTATGAAATGTTTTGAAAGGTGTTCGAGTATAGGTCCTTGTAAAGTATTTTAAAAGGTTTAAATGTTATAAGTTGTGGTTATTTAAATGAAGAATTGTGTAAGTCCGGTAAAGTCAAACGTTTCCGCGTCAAAGTTCAAAGTTTTTGGTAAAAGCGGGCACGGGGTGTAACAAATTGGTATCAGAGCTTCGGTTTAAGTGAATTAGGTTTCCTTTAGGTTGCCTAGACTTAAACCACTCATAGAAATGTTGGACGTAGGTGTAAGAAATGCGTAAGGTAAGCGTTTAAGTTATAAGAAGGAATGTGTGATATTTTAAATGGATCAAAGTTGATGAACAATAAATGTGCCTTAGGTGCTAATGTGTATGCGATGTAAGTCCAAGGAGGACTTGAAATGTTAAGTGATTAGTTAACCGTGCACCTTGGCCGGTGCTGGTGATTGGTTGTGATTTCATAAGTGTATGTTAGCCTAGCGATAATGGAATGAGGATAGGAATGGTATTTGGTATTAGAGACGGGCTAATAAGTAAATCTAAAAGTTAATGTTTAAAGTATGGAATATTATAAATGTGCTAATCTATAACGTGAAAAGCTAAGACAAGTTAAGGAACTAATGAAGTAGGGTTGGATGGTACGAAAGGTAAGGAATGAGACTAATAAATGACGGTATGTAATGATTATGACCCGTAAGATGTAACAACCAATATATGGTCTTGTTATACATATACACGCATAATGAATGACGTTAAGGTAATATAGAGACGGGCTAAGGGTACGTAAGATAACGAGGATGAATGATATGATAGAACGTAATTGATGAAATCAAATGATATTGCTTAAATGCATAAATAACTAAGATAAGATAAGACAAGGCATAAGAACAAGAACGAAATGAGTATGCATAAGGTTAAAGTGATTGACTTAAAATCATTATATTACGGCTAAGGCGATTAGCGGTAATTATTATAATGAAAGCATGTGTTGCAGAAACGATATGTGTAAAAACTTGTGAGTATACTAACGTATGATGTAAAAAGATGGAAATGGCTAGCACGGGTTAAAGAACGTAAGCTAATGTGAAAAGTGTAAAGATGAAGAAAATGCGTAGATAACTAAAACGCGAAAGAAGAACGAATGATGCTAACGAACGAATGTAAGTTAACCTACGCAAGGTTTAGAAGTGAAAAGAGTCGGGTAGACTAAAGGGTAAAGTAAGAGGATGAAAATGACTAAAGCGAATTTAGAATGTAAAACGATAAACACATAGAAGTGTGTAAATATAATAAGTAAGTTCATACGCACTATGGGGTTGCGTTCACAACATAAAATGAATGGAATAGTACGTGTGTGTTAAATGTTAATAGCTTGGATCCAATGTGATAATGTGAAAGTAATAAAGTTTGAATGTTAATGATCCTTCGGGATGGATGTTAAAGGTGGTATCCTTCGGGATGACCAAGTCAATGAATGTAAAGAATCTTTCGGGATGTGTTAAAGATCCTCCGGGATAAAATGTATTGCCTTCACCGGCAAATATTGCCTACATCCTTGGCATGTGTAATATTCCCTCCGGGGAAAATGTTAAATTAAAGCGGATCCAAGCTAGGAAATGAAAAGTTTAAATATGGAAATGAAAATGAAAAGTTAAAACGTGAAATAAAAATGCGAGTGTTGTGTCGAAAGTGTATAAGTAGGATGATTTATGGTTTCTTTATTTAAATGGATTGGGACGCCTTTTCATTTAAATAAAGAAGTCGTAAATCACCGAACCGTGAGTTTGTATTTCTTGATTTACATCGTTTGGGACGCCTCTCCATGTAAATGAGGAAGTACGAATGAGTGGGCTTATGTGTTCCCGACATGGCATGAGTAGAGTGGAAGGGTAGAAGAAGTAGTCTAGGGGGATTAGAAGTCATAAGGAACTAGGATAGGTGGATAGACGATGAGTTGAATGACGACCCTAGGTGGGAAACGTCAAGTGAAGTATGGGACTTAGGTGTTTTAAGTATGAGCTGAAACGATTAAAGTTTGAACGATAGGCTTGTTGCAATATGAATTGGAGAAAATGTGAGATAATGAATGCTAATAAACGCTAATATGGATTTAAAAGCTCTATAAACTTCGAGAAGAAAAGGAACGGCGAATGTAACGTATAGTAAAATGTCAATGAGTTAGTGGTAAGATTGCGATAAAAGTAGAAAGTTAACGAATATTCGGCTTATGAAAAGTTAAAAAGGGGTAGGTAATGTTCGAATGATATATAGTCCTTGACGAAAATTTTTAATGGAACCGATTAGAAGGGTACGTGATAAAAGTAGGGATGCTAAATGGTATGCATTCGTGGCTAGGATTATGCATCGAACGACATAGTGATTGAAAAAGAAATGAAAGAATTGGGAAGTTAAGCTAGACACGAGTTGAGTTAAGAGTATGAAGTGCGAATAGTGGATTTAGAATTGTAATACCGCTTAGATCGAGCAATCAAAAAGGGGATAAGAATGGAAAGTGCTAAGCATGAGATAAGGTGAATTAGTTTCGGGATAGTAATGAACGAGAGATTTTGGGGACGAAATCTAAATAAGGGGGTAGAATTGTTAGACCCGTTCCCCGGGTAGTGGGACCCCACCCTAGATGAAAGTTGACCCGAACCTAAGTATGTTTGACCAAGGATATGTGGTCTTCTGATGAGGCCTAGATGCGGCGCATCTAGGAAGTGGCATGCGGCGCATTGTAAAAAGGGAAAGTAGAACCGACTTATTATGGTCCATGCGCCGTATTGGAGAAAGAGATACGGCGTATATGAGGAGTGGCGTAGATGCGGCGCATCTAAAATATAGATGCAGCGCATCGACCTTAAATAAGCAGAATGGACAGAACTGCCCTTGTAACTAGAAACTTCCCTATTATTCTATAAGATACCACACTCTCCTGTAAAAGAGAGTGTGTTTCTGTGGTGTTCGAACCAAGGGAGAAAGAATGGAGAAGATGGTGAGATGATGATGCTTTAAAGGTGATAATTCAAGAGTGAAGTCTATAGTTTGTCCTAGCATGGTTATCAAGTAAGTAATGTTGTTTAATTAGTGTTTATTTGATGATTAAGAATCTAGGGTTTGTGAACCCTAATTTGGGATTAAAGGGTAAATGGTATTTTAAGATAATTAAGAAGTAATGATGATTATGTGATGAGTTTTTAATGGGTTTAAGTGGGTAAATGATGGGATTGATTATCATATAATCAATCTATGATTATATGATAATTAGAAGTGTTTAGAGGTTAGTTATGGTGGTGTTAACCATGATTATGGCTAATGATTATGTATTATATGTTATGATGATAATGGTTTAGGATGTAATGATGATGATGATGATAAAGATGAAGATGTGAAGATGATGTTAGTGATAGTTTTGGCTTGGACTCAAGGTAAGTAAACCGGCTTATAAAATGATGTTATGATGACTTCTATGCATTATGTGTCTAGATGATCATTGGTGCTAAGATTAATGAATGTTTGTGTGATGTTGTTATGTGTTAGTAAGTGTAAGATAGTGATGGATTAGGCAAGGTTGGATTAAGGTATGTGTTTATGTTCGATGCATTGAAGGATTATAGGTTATGATGTGTAATGTGAGAATGAATTATAATGTTATGTTATACCCGCTTTACTTGCTAAGCATTCGTGCTTACGGTTTAAGTGTTTAATGTTTTGTAGGCGGAAGTATTAAGGCGAAGGCTTGGATAGGGATTAAGGATGGATATGCAAAGTGTAGAAGAATGGGTAAGAAAATAGAGCTAGGTAGAATACCGAGCTCAATGTCAAGTTTGTACCCCCGCAAGTCAAGTTATGTTTTATAAAGTGTAGTCAAGTGGTAAATTGTATGCCAAGTCTTGTATAACGAATTGGAAGTCATTTGACGAGTCTAAGTATGTTTTATGTGAAATCGAGTAAAGTTAAGGGGTGTTTGGATTAGTGTCCATTTGTACCCATTTTGGAGTCAAACGGGTCAATTGCCGTGTTTTATAGTTTGATATGGTTTTTAATGCTATTGGAGTGTTTTGGCACAAGTTATAGAGTTGTATAAAGGTGTCAAAGTGTATTTGAGGTGTGTTGGGTTTATGCAGGTCTTCCTGCTGATGTTCTGTGTCAAATGGGTAGATGCGGCGTATCTAATATGGTAGATGCGGTGTATCAGAAGGTTCAGGTGATGCGGCGTATCACTTTAGGTGGATACGGCGCATGGTCTGATACGGCGTATCCCTCAAAGGGATACGGCGTATCTGTGGTCTGAAAGGTTGTTTGATTTTGTTATACAATTTATTATGAAATGTTTTGAAAGGTGTTCGAGTATAGGTCCTTGTAAAGTATTTTAAAAGGTTTAAATGTTATAAGTTGTGGTTAATTAAATGAAGAATTGTGTAAGTCCGGTAAAGTCAAACGTTTCCGCTTCAAAGTTCAAAGTTTTTGGTAAAAGCGGGTACGGGGTGTAACACAAATGCACTAATATTGTCGAGAAGATCCAAAAATGTCCTTTTTTGCTCTGTTTTCAATCCTTTGTACCTGAAATACATAAAAACACAAACCAAGGATATCTGCAGTATAAATTGGTATATTTGGCCATTTTTTGTGTCTTTTATGGGTATAAAATGATGAGTATTTACACACTCATCAGGAGGTTTGATTTTTTTCTCCTTCGTTAGCAGTCGATCTATAACCAAAAATGGATTACCATCCTTCTTAGCTTCATCACCTCTTTGGTTGGACTCGTTGACTCTTGGATCCGACAATGGTGGCAGTCGTCCTTCCCTTGGACACAAGGAAAAGGGTAAAAGAAAACCTGGCTTTGTTTTATATATGGCATCACCATTTGTTGTTTTCGATCTGAGAAAGGAGACAAGGGAGGTGACGATTTTGATCATCAGGTGGAAGCAGGAGAAACAGATGGGGAGTGAGGGAGGAGAGAGAGGCGTGTCTGTTTTTGTGAGGATAAGGGTGGGGTAGATTTGTTTTAATGTTATATATATATATATATATTATATATATATATATATATATATATATATATATATATATATATATATATATATATATATATATATAAGTAAAAGTGAGGTATAAGTAAAATAAAAGGTAAATGTTGACTTTAGTAAAAGTAAGTGTTAAGTTTTTATTTAATAAGGGTAAGTGTTAGATTAAGGGATTTAGGTGTGTTCCGTTGAGCTCCGGTGTAATTGTGATACCTTGGTTCGGTATAAACGCGACAAATAAAATTTTGGAGATGTTTTTTATAAAATTGACATATAATAAAATTTATTGACTCCGAAAATGAACTACAGAATTAAATCGTTACTAATGTGGTGTCGGTATGCGTGTGGTGTCGTTTTTCGAGAAAACGAGATAACCTCTCGTTTTTGTTACGTTTGTGTCTGTAATTGTCTGAAAGTGAAAATTTTACTTTTTCTGATAAAATCAATTAGCTTCAGTGAGTTACTATACGCTACAGCGTGCGGGTTGCTTCCCGTAATCGTTATGTAAACACATAAATGCTTAATCTAACAGTTAGGTAATAATAAATGGACATTTATTATTAAAAATATCAGTGAAAAATTACCGTTTGTCACAGCAATCAACATCCTCTTTCAGAATCGTACTCCGAACTTGCTAAAACTCCCCGTTTAGTAGAGATTTCGTGCCCAACGAAAATTTAAAACGTTAAGGAGTAACCTAAACCGCGTTCCTTGGGACAATCACCTAATTCCACTCTCGTCCCTCGTGAACACCAGTTATCTTTGCTAACCTCTTATAGGATAATAAATTGTTTTGCCATTAATTTACAAACTGCCTTTGATTTTTCTACCAACCATTTGCGGTCATCCTACAAAATGTTTTACTGCTGTTTCACAAAAATCAAAATTTTGATCCTAATACTATTTTATAAATGGTGAATTGCTTTCCTGTTACCCCGTAAACTGTTTTAAGAATCGTTTAGTAAAACGATTTCATAAAACGTTTTGTTGCCGAGCTACGATGTTATGAATCAAACTGAAAATCAAAATTTTGACTTGCTATGAATTTTATATACAATGAATTGTTTTCCTATTATCCTATAAGCCGTTTCACAAATCATTTTGCAAGTAGATGCACCGTTTTTGCTACTATATCAGAAGCTATACCTCAGGAGTGAATACCGCACCTCTACCAGAGTAATCGAGTGTGGCAATGGTTGGGATAGACACCTCCCGTTGGCCAAATCTTTATATAACAATACCTACGACTCAAGTATTTCAACGGCATTGTGTGAGGTGCTTTGTGGTCGATCGCCGAATTGTTAAGTAGAAGTTGGAAATACCCAACTTACTAACCCTGAACTTGTTCATGAGACTACCGAGAAGATCGTTCAGATCAGAATCGAGTTGCAAGCTGCTCACGAATTGTCAGAAGAGTTATGCTAACAAATGACGTAAACCTCTTGAATTGAATCGCGAGGTCGCGATTCCGTTTAAGGAGGTGAGACTGTGACAACCCGTAATTTTCCACGTCAACATTTATTTTCAAACTCCAATTTACGACCTTGAAATTTAAAAAGAGCACTTTTCACGTATAACTCTTTAATTAAATAAACGTAAAACAAGAAATGTCCCTCTTCTGCACTAGGGCTTTAGGATATATTTAGTCCACAATGCTCCAGTACCTTGCTCCTACTCCGGTTCACAATTTTAAAACCCTAAAACAATTCCCATTTTCTTTAATTACTTACGGTTGTCAATTCAACAACCGCTTGAATGAGTTAAAACGGGATTATAACGAAAAAGGTACGCTAGTTTCAATTTAAACGACGAAAACTAAATTTTCAGGAAAATAGTTGAAGCTGTTAAGAATTTTGAGAGATGAAAATTGAGGATAAATGGTAACTAGACTAGCCAATACCTTAGAAATCCAATAGTACACTTAAATACCTTCGCGGGGATAGGTAAAACTTAAGAAACGGAGCTACGACGAAAAAGTTATGGCCTAAAGAAAGTTACGACGACATATACGTTGACAGCTTATTTTTGGCTATTAGGAAAAAAAAAGCTGTTAGAATTATTTGTAGTGAATTTTGGACCCTTTAAAGTGTATTTTGGCTAAAATAACGTAAACAAAAATGGTAGAACGTTATATACACTTGTTAAGCGCGTTAGAGATTTTCAAAATAATTATTGACAAGACGACAAAAGGTTGATCATGAGATTAGCAAGTTACGTTTTCTAAAAAGGGTGATTTTCTAAATAAAAGACCACATTGACGCAACTACATTTTTGACATTAAATATTACAACAAACATGTACAAGTGATATAATAGTATATGAACTTGCATGCACGACATCATTCCATGACCTAAATCATATCATTCATATTAGGTGGCGAGTAGTTTTCCGAGCCTCAATTCCGTACACTTTCCTTTTGTTATCGTATCAGTTGTTCGAGGTGAGTTCATGGCCCCTACTTTTACTGGTTTTTAAACTATTTTGGGGGAGAATACATGCTCGTTGTTTTTCACTAAACTCAATGCTTTACAAACGTTTTTAAGCTGTAAACTACGGTGTTACATGATTTTGGACATATACGTGTGATGATGCGATTATATGCTGTGACATGTTTGTTTTGTGAGTACATGACGGCGCCACTGTTAACCCTCTGCTGAGGGCCCACAAGTTGCTAGGTTCAGTTGGTGCAACTGTTAACTCTCTGTTGAGAGCCCATATGTTGATAGATCTATCGGGGTAGCTCCCCACGTGATATTAGTTATGAGTATGATGCACACCATAGGTTCAGTTGGCGTGTCACTATATGAGTGTGGTATCTGTATGATTGAATTTTGGTTCGAGTTGTTTTGAATTATGATATTGTTTGCGGATTGGTTTTGGAACTGTGATTTAGGCAGTGTGAGCCTATGTTGAACTTGACTTGTTGTGAATGATGTTTGAACTCGGAAACCTTTTGGTTCAACCATATTGTTTCAAACTAAAACCTATGAACTCACCAACCTCGTGTTGACACGTTTTAGCATGTATTTTCAGGTTCTTAAAGTGTTAGCTCACATTTGGCGGCTTTTGGCATGGCATGGCATGGTTATAGGATCAAGACACTCTGATATTCATTTGGGGACCGCTTTACTTATTTTGTGGGCCTATTTCCGCATAAAAATTTAATGATGTAAATTTAATACTTTTGTTAATGAATTTTATTCTAAACGATTTTGGTGAAAAACCGTTCTTTGAACTTGTGTTGTGATACCAACTTAGTAGCACCCAGCGACATCATCTTCCGCTGCGACCCGATTTTCGGGGTGTGACAACAATACAACAATATTCTAATTGGGGTACCTCCCTTCCAGAACCCTCTCCCATTTTCTTCATCCCACAAAACACACACACAAAGGTTATCCTAAATGAAAAGGTATGTTTTAATTAAATTATTTGAGTAATTTTTTTTTTTAAATTAGGGTTGCGTTAATTTGGGTTTTTTTTTTTTTTTTTTTTTTTTTTTTTTTTTTTTTTTTTTTTTTTATTTCTTTTGCAGGATGCTTTGGTGATGATGTTTGCAGCAAAGCCTTTTGAGGTATTTGTTTTAAATTTTTTTTTTGTTTGGAATTTTTTTATAAAGATTGGGTTTGTATACTTTGGATTTGAAAATCGACAGTGGTTTTCTATAAAGATGAAAACTCAATTGAAAAAATCATGTGTGTTAACTGTTTTTTTTTATTATTTTTATTTAGTAAACATTGGATTTTTATTTGTGTTCACAATCTTTTTTATTTATTTTTTTTAGAAAATCATCATAAATAAATAGCAATCAGAAAAGGGGTGTAGTTTTTTTGTGTTTGTTAAAATTGTTTGTGCTAATTGTTAAACTTATATTGTGCAGGTTCTTTGAATGAGTCATGGTGATGAGGCTGTTAAGATGCCGAATGTGTTTAAATATGTGGTGACAAGTGAGCAGGGTGCGGTTGCACCTCTGGATTGTGTCGGGAGGCGGTTTTATGGGTTCCAATGTCATTCTCAGGTATAAGATTTGCGGTTTTAGTTTTCGTTGCGCAATTCAGTAGTTTGTGCGAAAATGTTAGTTTGCGTGAATGAGTGGTTTAAGACTAAGGTTGTTAATATAGTAATGTACTAATGTTATTGGTCTCGAACTTCTGCATTTTGGTTGACATAAGTTAATGAACAAGTAAAATTATTCGCTTGCTCATTTTGTATAATTATATAATAAGTATAATGTGTTTCGAGTGACCTGCACGTGATTGGTATATCTTTGCATGAGTCACGAAGAATCGATAACCAGGTAAAATTGTTGCTTATTAAAATTGGTTATCGTCTTCTAAAATAAGGTGTTTCGAGTCACGAGTTCTGTAATTATGTAAACTATTCTCTGTGGAGATCGTTTGCTCGAGGCTTGTTAGACCTCATATCTAGGATTAACACAATAATAATGATTAACACGATACGTTGCACAACGGAATAACAAAAACTTCATTATTATTGCTACAAGGATTTCCTCGTCATCATCTCTACAAACTTACAAACCTAGGCATCCATTGTGGGAACTTGATGCCTAGAACACACACACTCTTTTAATGACTACATTGTGTGTTCTAACCCAATATTAACAAACGATAATAAATTGTTTGTCGTTTGCTTCTATATCACGTGGCCATGAATAATCCAATTCATGATTTGAAGATTTGATTCAACGTGAGTTGTGGGGTCGGTCTGTGATTATTATAAAATTGATCGATGGATGGTTATAGCATGTGGGGCTCGGTGGAAGAATTGTCGCGTTGATCATGGTCAAACCGACACATGATTTGTAGGTTTGATCTCAATTGATTTTAATATTATTGATTGATTTATTAGTGGAACGGTGGTATTTATTTGATCATTGCAAGTGGAGCATGTGCAGACTTAATTTTAACCTCGTACTGAATAATGGCGTGCTATATTGGAGATTGTCGTATAGTGCAACTGGAGGTGCCATTAATATTGTTGCTGCGAATTGATGATTATCGTGGCTTATATATTGGGGTTATTTAATCAGTTTTGTAACTGATTGACTGCATTTTTTTTACTCACAGTTTCTACTGCTGTGTTTAAAAGTTAGTACTGCTCATAGCAGTTTGTACTGCTGGATTCGCCAGTTAGTACTGCTTGGTTTTCGCATTAGTACTGCTCGACAACAGTTAGTACTGCTAGCTTTGGAGGATGAAAAGTTTATACTGCTAATTATAAACTTTGTACTGCTGGTTTGTACAACGCATGGGATTCTCAATGTGAGGGGAAGTATATCTATTTGGAACACGTTGGTTCCAAAGCACACACACAAGGGAAGAAACACACACACAAGATGATGATTTTTGGTTTATGTTCGTACAGATTTATGGCTCGTATTTATTGGCGAAGTGGATTAGTTATTGCTCATTTGACGGTGAAGTGGAATTTTTCAAGTTTTTGTTTTATTATATCTTAAGGTGGGTGTAACACACTTTAAAGATAATTTATTCGTTCGTTCAAGACTACGAATTGGCAAAACACTTGAAGGAGTTACGTTATTATGCTCAGTGATTTTTGTCAGGAGATTGCGATCTCCTTATAGGACACAAAGGTTGGTTTATTCTACTTCAGCATCGAATTGGTAATGGTTAGTTTTCTTCTTCAATACATCGAGATTATGCTACAACGAGGTGAAGGTTTTCATTATTATTCGTTGGTACTTTTACTGAAGATTTAGGATTTTTATGTCTTGCGTTAATTTAATAAGTAAGCGTTTTGGTGTTCTTAATGGTGGGTAATTCAAGACATTAGAAGACTCGATTGGAAGTATGGTACTGGTTGGTGATTATGACGATCAAAGTTGCATATTTCTTTTTCTTTTCCTAGTTGAGTGTGACAAAAAGGGGAAGAAGATATTGAAGATTGCAGCTTGAAGATCCTTGATGATATGCATGGATTAAGGGGAAGACGACATCTTTCATATAGTTGGTTTTGTCATATCAACTAGGGGAAGATTGTTAGGAATTAAACTTTGAGTTGATATTGACAAAATATGAAAGATGGAGGAAACTTATGAAGACAAAGTTTAAGGACTAATAATGTCATATTTAGAGTCTTTGTAACCCTAATCTCTAGTTTATAAAAAGATGGGGGCGTGGTTTATTTTATACAGGAATTAAAGATGTAATTCCAGAAAAAGGTGTGTGTGTGTTCTAGGCATCAAGTTCCTACAATGGATTCCTAGGTTAAACCTTGTTCAATAATAATGACTCGTTTGATTATTCCGCTGCGTAGTACTATATTGTTATTCGTTATTATTGTGTTAATCCTAGATGAGGTCTAACAAACCTCGAGCATAACGATCTCCACAAGTGGTATCAGAGACAGGTTGCTCTTGATATCTAGGATGTTACAAGGTTTTCTTTTGTGTCGAAGATGAGCAGATCTGAAGCAGGTTCGATGGTCCTTATGGCAGGTTTGAGGTAATCGTATTTAATTAAAGTGGGTCGGTAAGCCAGTAATTTGATTTGTCGCTTACGGATTTGATTACAATTATATGGATTTGGTTGAACTTTGCATCAGTGGGCAATTATAATATTCATCTATCTCGTACTATATTGTTGTTCATTATTATTGTGTAATTCCTAGATGAGGTCTAACAAGCCTCGAGCATATCGATCTCCATAAGAATCTTCTCCTAGTTGATATGACAAAACCAAGCATATGAAAGATGTCGTCTTCCCCTTAATCCATGCATATCATCAAGGATCTTCAAGCTGCAATCTTCAATAAATCTTCTTCCCCTTTTTGTCATAATCAAATAGGACAAGAAAAAGAAACATGCAACTTTGATCATCATAATCACCAACCAGTACCATACTTCCAATCGAGTCTTCTAATGTCTTGAATTACCCACCATTAAGAACACCAAAACGCTTACTTATTAAATGAACTCAAGACATCAAAATCCCAAATCTTCAGTAAGAATACCAACGAATAATCATGAAAACCTTCACCTCGATGTAGAATATAAATGGTAAACATGTAAACATTTAAGCTTCCCCTGAAACTGATATGTGAACCATTTGAATCTCCAATTCTTTAGGCTGTATGTATTGAAGAAGAAAATCAACCATTACCAATTCGATGCTGAAGTAGAATAAACCAACCTTGTGTCCTATATCTTGTACTAAATACGACTTCGAATGTATCTCTTGACAATAAACACTGAGCACAATAACGTAACTCCTTCAAGTGTTTTGTCAATCCGTAGTCACTTGAACGAACAAACAAGTTATCTTTAAAGTGTGTTACACCCACCTTAAGATATAATAAAACACAAACTTGAAAAATTCCACTTCACCGTCAAATAAGTAATAACTAATCCACTTCGCCAATAAACACGAGCCATAAATCTGTACGAACAGAAATTAAATCATCATCTTGTGTGTGTGTTTCTTCCCTGTGTGTGTGTATGTTGGAACCACCAGTTCCAAATCAAATAGATATACTTCCCCTCACTTTGATAATTCCATGCTCTAGCAGTACAAACCAGCAGTACAAAGTTTATAATCAGCAGTATAAACTTTTCATCCTCCAAAGCTAGCAGTACTAAACCAAAAACCAAGCAGTACTAACTGTTAATCACAGCAGTACCAACTGCTACATAGTAACAAATGAGCAGTACTAATTGTTCATCGAACAGTACAAATTCCAAAGACCAGCAGTACTAACTGGTGAATCCAGCAGTACAAAAATTATTTTCGTCAGATGCCTTTGCGTACAGACATCAGTTATATCAGTAACAAGCGACAACATTAATAAATCCACTTGACTAATTTGTACGAATGAAAAATCAATTAACTGTACTGTCCTACGTGATTTACCATGACCAGTCCACAATTGAGCCCACGTGTATACAGCAGTTTATGCTAAGTCCGGATCAACGAGAATAAAATAATCTTCCATCGTCCCATTGCAAAAGACGACAAACGATGTAGCAGAAAAATCACAAGTAACAAATAATTCACTAGCCAATAACATTGGGTTAGAAATTCTACCAAACCCAATAGTGCATCAATGACCTCCAACAAGTTTTCTCATCTTGATGCACAAGGCAGATCCAAACCAGTGATGGTTTGAATCCCCAAAAGAAACTAACACCTTTATTTTGTGTGCAGGAACATCCTTCAAATGGTAAAGAAGATAGAGGATATTCTGACAGTGGATATTCAAGGCACATGACAGGCAACATGTCATATCTTTCAGACTTTATTGCTCTGGATGGAGGACCAGTTGTCTTTGGTGGTGGTATTGGAGGAAGGATTACTGGTAAAGGGGTAATTAAAACTGGTAATCTTGATTTTGAAAATGTGTATTATGTACTAGAACTTAAGTACAATCTTTTCAGTGTATCACAAATTTGTGATAAACAAAACAAAGTTTTATTTACTGATACTGATTGTCTTATTCTTTCTCCTGATTTCAAGCTACCTGATGAAAGTCAAGTATTGCTTAAAATCCCTAGAAAGGATAATACATACGGTGTTGAGATGAATAAACTAGTTCCTAAGGTTGGACTTACTTGTCTTGTTGCAAAAGCCACATTGGAAGAATCAATGTTGTGGCACAGAATGCTTGGTCATGTTAATTTTAAAACCATTAACAATATTGCTAAAAATGGGTTGGTAAGAGGTTTACCAAATAAAACTTTTCTCAATGACCAAATCTGTGTTTCTTGCCTTAAAGGTAAGCAACACAGAGCCTCATGTAAGCCAAAGACCCAGAACTCTATTTCTCAAGCTTTATATATGTTGCATATGGACTTGTTTGGTCCTACTTCTGTGAATAGCTTGAATTTTAAGAGATACTGTCTTGTTATCACTGATGATTATAGTAGGTTTTCTTGGGTATTCTTTATGAAAACTAAGGATGAGACTAGTGAAATCCTTAAGACCTTCATTGTTGAAGTAGAAAACCTAGTTGATAAGAAAGTTAAAATAATCAGATGTGACAATGGGACTGAATTTAAGAACAGGGTAATGGATGATTTTTGCAGAGAAAAAGGTATTAAGAGGGAGTTTAGTGTAGCTAGAACCCCATAGCAAAATGGTGTAGCTGAGAGAAAGAATAGGACTCTTATAGAGGCTGCTAGGACAATGTTAGCTGACTCTAAGCTACCAGTTTCATTTTGGGCTGAAGCAGTTAGCACTGCTTGTTATGTATTGAATAGGGTTTTAGTTGTGCAACCTCACAATAAGACTGCTTATGAGCTTCTTAGAGGTAGAACTCCTGCTTTAAGCTTCATGAGACCTTTTGATTGTCATGTTACTATCCTTAATACCAAAGACCAACTAGGAAAGTTTGATGGGAAATCTGAGGAAGGTTTCTTTGATGGTTATTCTCTGCACAGTAAGGCTTTTAGGGTGTACAATACAAGCACCAAGCAAGTAGAAGAAAATCTGCACATAGAATTTTTGGAGAATAAACCAAATATTGCAGGTGTAGGTCCAGATTGGATCTTTGATATTGACAGTCTTTCAGATTCCATGAATTATGTGCCTGTTACAGGTACAAATAGTAACCATGATGCAGGTTCAGAGGAAGAAGATGATGATTGCATTTTCATACCAGTCATGGAAGAAAGTCCAGTGAATGAGTCTTCTACAAAGAAAGATGATATTCCATCATCAAGTGGAGTAGACAAAGAGAAAGATGTTGCTGAAACAAGTGGTCAGAATGGTAAAGAAGCTGAAAATCTAACGAGCAGTACAAATGGAGTTAGTACTGCTCAGCCACAAGTTCCAACTGCTGACCAAAATTGTGATGCTGCTGGACCAAGTCAACCTCATCTTGATTCACCAGTTGATACTGCTTCTCAAGTTGATGAGTTTGATTTCTTTGGAGATGGTCTGCAAAACATGCCTACCAGCTATGCAGCTCCTTCTACTCCCCATACTATTGTACATAGGAATCATCCACTTATCAATATCATAGGAGATGTATGGTATGTGCTTAAACACATACAATTTCTCGACCAAAACCGGACCAAAACGACCAAAAACCCGACCATAATGCCAAAAGATATAGTGTTTTTGTGTTTTGTCTATGCAGGGACGGATATCGCGGAAAAACCGACAAAAAGACAAGAAAATCGAGAAAACGAGCACGGGATACGGAAAAGGCTCAGAACCAGAACCGAGAGAGACATGCTTGGTCAAATAGTCAAAAATCACCCTTAGATCAATATTGGAGAAACAGAAAATTCAGTCCTTGAGAAATCAGTAATTACAATTATGGTCCCTAAATTCCAAATCTTAACTCATAAACCATCCACTACACTAATCCACTACACTTATAAACCCTCAGCCCAATCCTTACACAATCTAATCCATCCCAGCCCAATCTTAAAAATCCATAACCCGGTCCACCATTCAACTAAAACCGAACCACACTTTACCCGGTCAAATACTAACACAAACGGGTCAAACCTTTTTATTAAGCGGTCAAATAGAAAAAAAAATAAAAATACACACACACTCCTTCTCTCCTTTTTACCCGCGCCCAATTTTCCCCTAAATCCCCCATTTTCACTATTCACCCAAAACCCTAAATTCACCCGTACGATTTTTACCACAATTAAGGGTATAGATGTCAATGATTGGTTATCTAGAAGGCTCTGACAGAGAGAATGATACGTGGCAGCTGCTAATTGGAGGTAACACCTCACTACTTTTATCAAACAGATAGAAATGAAGAGTGGTGATCATGGAAAGATCTAAGGGTGGTGATGAGCTCATCTGCACACGGATTGCCAACGTGGACAGCCCAGAACCTTCATGCCGAGCCTATATATAGAGGGTTCTTCCTCCTCAGAAATCATGTAATTTTAGGAGTAGAGTAATACTGTCAATTTAGTTTTCTAGTGTAATTTTCAAATTTCAGTTGTAATTTTCTGAGTTAGTGAGTCGTTAGTGTAGGTTTTGAAGTATTGTTACTCTGCTAAAATTCATTTTCAGTTGTATTTCTCTTTTCAAAGTATTGTACTCTCAAATTTTAAGTTTAATAAAAGTTTAGTTTGCCTCAATTTAAATTCTGATTTTACTTTTTCTTATCAGTTGTTTGATTTAGCTTATAAGATGTGTTATTTCATCATTTAGTTTACTAATATTTACTTCTACTTTAGTTTCCATTTTGATTTGATTTGATTTATAAATATTTTATATAAGCTTCAATAAGCTTTAGTTTCTTCTTATAACAAGCTCATACTAGCTGTTTAGCTTTTGTGAGTGTTGTTTGTAGCTCACTTAATTCATTTTACTCAAAAATACAAAAAGTCAACGAAAGTCAAACATCAACTTATCCAATAAGCTGAGCTTATTTCAGAAGGAGTTGATAGTCTAAGAGGAGAAAGGGAAGCTTTTAGCCTATCTAAAGATAGGCAAGCATAGTGAATCCCCTCTGTTCAAGCTGAGGGGAATTTACCTTGTGAGTTTTACTTTTCACTTTTATTCAATTCTGCATCAGTAGCTTAAAGTAGTTTAGATCTGATTTTTTTAGTTTTTTATTGCTTATTGTTGCTTATATGTTCTGATTATTGCTTGATATTAGTAGTTTACTTCATTTACATTTGACTGAATTGAGTTTGATGTCAAGTGGTTTGTAACTGTCTCATATATTGGATTCAATGTGCATAATTAGTAACTGAGTTTCTGAGGTCTGAGATTGGTGTTTGTGAAGTACTATTAACTGTGTTTAATCATAATAAGAGGTTGTGGATTGGTTTGGAATTTTAAATCTCATTGCTGCTACTTAAAGTTTTGGTCACAGTTGCATAATTAGTGTTTGGAACAGGGAGCAAATAAGAGTTGTAGGCTTGTGTAAGTGGTAACAATAGTTTATAAAGTTCACCTAGGTTAATATTAGTTTAAATCAAGCTTTACATTAGTAGTTTATAACACAAAAGTCAAATTTAGTTTTCAATTTAGTTTACTGCTTCAATTAGGTAAATCAGTAGGTATAATGTTAATCATAGGTGCATATTAGTGGTAGTTAACATAATTTAGGTTAATTACAGCTTAATATTACATAATAAGTTCAATAGGATCATTCAAAGTTGGATTCAGTCAAACTAGTATAAGAATTCAAAAAGTCAAAACTGCTCAGAATGATCAAAGTTTCAATTTGTTCCATAGGCTTTGTTTGTAGTTGAAAGTAAGATTGGATTATGGAATTGTGATCTCTGGTGGTTAGATTCAAGGTCTCAAAAGGACAAGTTCATCTAGAAGCTCTTATAAGCCCTTAATTTTAAGCTCAAAGTTGCTAGTCTACATGAGTGTTACCCTGCACCCCAGTCACAAGCTCAAGTTCACAAGCTTATTTCTAGCAGCCTATTTAAGCTTTCTGACTAATTCTTGGGGCAAAAGCTAGACAAGCTAGCTGTTTATCAGTTTCTGCTTTTGGTTTGCTTTTATTAGCTTATTTGGTTAGCTTATTTGAGTCTCATTTAGAGCTAGTTTGGACTGTTTCAAAAAAGTGTGCAAAACTTGACTGAATTGTTTACGAGCAGTTTTTCAGCTTATTCAAGCTTGTTTAAATTCATTTCTCTTAAAAAGTTAGTGTTTGTTAATTGTTAATTGAATTTCAAAAGAAGAAAATTAAAAAAAAAAAATATAGTTTAGTTAATTCGTAGTAACTCAGGATCGAACCTGGGTTGTTTTTAGTCTAAAAAACGTTTTTGATTTTTAGTTTTTTACCTATCAGTCCCCTCATTTTGTTTTGAGTCCAATACAGTCCCTTCTTTCTTTTAAAACGTTTTCAGTCTTTTAAAAGTTTCAAAAAAGTACAATTTAGTCCCTGTCTTTGTTTGAGTGAGTTTAAAGTTTCATTTTTTTTATTTGTAGTCCCTAAACTTTTACAAACTTTTGTTTCTTTATTTTCTTTTATAAAATCAGTTTCATGAAATTACATTTTTAGTCCCTTAGGTTTTTACTTTAGCATTTTAGTATAAATTCACTAATAGTTTTATAAATTCCGGGATTAGCCCGGGATTTGCGTTATTTGATTTCTTTTATTCATTATGCGTACTTTTATTTGATAACGTAGATTGCTTTTAATTTTCCATATTTTAGTATAAACAACACCAAAATAACCACTTTCACGTTCACTTATTCACTTCACATTTTCACGACACTGAATCGATTCAAACGCCGTCAAACCTTCGTTGGGAGAACGACCCGGGGAAATATTTTCACAAATATTTCTTTGGAAAATTATACTATAAAAACGACAGAATCAAAAAAATGGCGCCGTTTCTGGGGAGGGCTTGAAACGTTGTCGTTGATTCGTATCGTATTTTGTGTTTTGAAGATCCTTCTTCGGAAGTTTCTCGTTTTTGAAAAAACAAAAATACCAAAAAAAAAATAATAATAAATAAAAAAAAAAAAAAAAAAAAAAAAAAAAAAAAAACACTTTTCCTAAAGTGTTTTCACCATTAATAAATATCCTCGCTCTCGAGAGGGCGTTGTAAACCATTCCGAATAAACAACAAAACAAATCGTGAAATTAAACGTTATCGGACTACTTTAATTCTACAACCGGATAAGCGGGAAATACGGAAGCTTTGACATTAAATTGCAAGCTGAAGAGAGATCCATTCTTCTCTCCCGTCCCGTCGCGAGTAGTTTTGAAGGAAACGGTTACGGATAACGTAACGGTTACCAAAAATAAAATAAATTTGTTTTTCAAGGTTTTTATAAATATAAAAATCCAAAAAGATTTTTCTTTTCAAAATTTTATTTTCCTTTTCTTTTGTGTTATTCAATCTTTCTAAATTATAAAAACCCAAAAATAATCTTCGCCTCCTCTTATATGTTTAATTCTTATCTCTTCACCCTCTCATACCGTTTAATTCTTCTCCTCTTATCCCTCTATATTGTTTAATTCTTATGGCGGACACGCGTTCTATGGAGGAATTACTTCGCATACCTATCGTACGATTTGAAAAGGCCATCGTTATTCCACCAATTCCTGCGGATGAATATGAAATAAACGTCGAGTTACTTAATTTCATAAATCCTTTCCATGGTTTTGAAAATGATGATCCTTATTCACACATCAGCAGATTTCTTCTAATAACTGGAACTTTCAAACTACATCAAGTGCCTGATGATGCGGTGAAGTTAATCTTGTTTCCGTTAACACTTAAAGGAGCAGCCAGGAAATGGCTCGATTATGAACCTCCTAACTCCATCACCACTTGGAATGATCTTGCATCAAAGTTCTTAAATCGATTTTATCCTCATTCCAAAACATTTGAGCTCAGAAAAGAAATCATGAATTTTCAACAATGTTTTGATGAGACTTTTGCCGAGGCTTGGGAGAGATTCAAAGATTTAAAATGGAAATGCCCACATCACGGTTTTTCGGAATTGCAACAAGTTGATATATTCTATAATTCTTTAACTCAATCGGATCAAGATTCGTTTAATACTGCCGCCGGTGGCAATATCTATTGTCAAACTCCGAAGGACCTCATGACAATTATCGAAAATAAATCGAAAGTTCGCACTGCACAAAACAAACCGGTAGTAAGTTCCCAATTTCGCAATGAAGAATCAATTGGAGAATTCCTAGCCGAACAGCAAGCAGCTAAAGTGAGTGCCCAATTTTGCAAGACTTTCGTTCACATTAACGATGATGACGAGGATTCTATCCAAATGAAGGAGAATTATGAGAATTCGTCAGCTGCAATCCCGCCCGTCTTACCGACGATGGACCCAGAGGACTCTCTCATAATGGGGGACGAGCATCTCAGCACTATTCCGGCAACGAAATCGGACAAAGTAATAAAGTCTAGTGTTGAGGACCTTGTCCCAATCCAAAGTGAGTCCGAGGGTATTTCCGACAAAATATGTGATTTGCCTCCTCTCGATAATTTTGAGACTTTTTTCGATGATTATACTTCGAGTGATGACGATTCTTATGGAGACATCGATTATGTTGAGGCATCACCTCCCCATTTTGAGCTCGTTGATGGAGAAATTGACACTGATATTCTTCTGACGATCAAGGATGATATACTTCGTGAGAAATTATTGAATATCAATCTTCTCATTTCTAAGATCGAATCATTGAATGACAATCCAACTCCATCTACTGATTCTATGCTCAATTCTCCCTCCTTATCTCCTATCCCCGTTGAGGATAGTGACTTTTCCTCGGTTAAATTTTCGAGTGGCAATCCCACTCCCACTTCTGATCCAGTCATTTCCGACTCTTCCCCTTCTCTCACACCGGTTGAGGGAAGTGATTTCACTTTGGAAGAAATCGAGGTTTTTGTTGAGAATAATTCAATTTCATCGGAAATTGAGCCGGGGGGAGAAGAGAGGAGTAGTGGCAATACCACTTCTCATATCTCTTTTCCCAAGCATGATTCGTTTATCTTTGAGGAGTTCTCCGATGAACTCACTCACATCCTATCTCCTCCGAAATATGATCATTTTTACTTTGATCTTGAGGAAGATATTAGTCTGGGGGAGGTATACTTTCTCATAAGTATTTACCCATTGAAGATTTAATCCCGACCCTCCCTCCCGAGACTTTTAAAAAATCTGCTTTTGAGGATGAAGAAATGATCTTAATTGTTATAAAAATATTTCTTCCATTCATCACATTTGATGTGACTTCTCCTCTTCTTCACTCCATCGGGAGTGAGGATACCATCTTTGACCCCGGTATTACCATTTATGGTTTCTTCTTCTTAATACCGTTGGGTATCTCATCGGGGTGGAACTTTCATTTGCTTCAATGTTTATCCAAACATCTTGAACGAAAGTCCGATCGAGATTATCTTTTCCACTTGCTCCCCCAAGGATAAATAAATTCGGGGCGAGTCTAAGCTTTCCGACTCGATAAATAAACAAGCGCTTCGTGGGAGGCACCCCATGCTTATCATTCTATCTTCTTATCTTTTTTCTAATAAAACGTGAGGAGGGCTTCCTCTTCCATATATTGTGTTTCGTGTTTTCTGTGATGTGTACAGGTTTGACCGATTGATGAAGACTCTCGTGCTCGTGGTTTTCTCTCCACTCGAGTTTCATCATTCGTTGCTCATCCGATATCCTAAAATCTTATCGTTTTACATTTATCTTTTGGCATAATTAATAAACGGCCTTAGATTTTTGTAGGGATACCCTTACCTTTAAGACATTGAGGACAATGTCTCGTTTTAGTCTGGGGGGGTGATCTTTCTATTCGATTTTTGCCTTGCATTTTTTCCGTTTTCTCACGCAACCCCGTTTTTCCTCCAAAATTGAAAAAAAAAATAAAAAAAATAAAAAAAATAAAAAAATAAAATAAAAATCCAAAAAAAATGAGAAAAATTTAAAATTTTTGTTCAAAAATATAATAAGTTTTGACATTTTTGTTGACTTTCCGCTGGTGAGAGTAGGAATAAAATTCTGACTTGATCGGGTGTGTTGAGCCCTAGCTTGTCTCCTTAACTTACATAATCTATAAGCTCGTGCTAGTCTTTTATACAAGGAGCTATAAAACGCGAATTCTTTTTAAGAGTTTGCAAGTTCCCGTATTCGACTTTGAATACGCATGGCTTGATTATAAGGCTAAGCATTCACGGATCTTATTACTTAAGATTTTAAATTTGCAAAGAACGAGAAATGATAGAGTTGTTTATAAGTTAGATTGCTAAACGTGGAGTAGTTGGTTCTCTTTAAAGCTCATCGAAGCTATTTGTGGCTTCTTGTTCCCATAAGCTTGTTTCACCCATAATAATTGAAATCTAGGAATAATTAAAGCTATCTCAGTTTTGGCAAAAATTAGTTTTTTTCTTCTTCTTTAGAGAATCCTTGCTCACGAGAGTTGGGTACACATCAAGGAAACTGCCAGTGTTACGGTGTAATAGGCAACTCATTCCTGATAGTACGTGCTATTGTTTCTATTGCTATAAAAGCCGTAGGACTCGGGATTTGGCAAAATAATTAAATAATGTATAATAATAATCCAAAGCCATAAAAAGTTTTCTACATCTTGTCGGTTCGCAGCCGATGTTGTAGACTTCTAATAAAGGCAGAGGAAAAATTCCAAGGTCATAATAGACTATCACATCTTGCCGGCTCGCAACCGATGTTGTGAGTGTTATAAAAGGCCAAGGATCAATAAATATACTTAATAATAATAAAAAAATGCCAAATTTCGACTCCGAGGTATCCTAATAAAGGCTTCTGTCTCTGGACTCGTAGATGAGTTGTTTCGGTCGAAAATAAAAGGGATATCCTCCAAATCGCATAAAATCAGAGACCTTGATGTGGACCTCATTTTCGTACGCAACAATTTTTGAGGGAAGATTTGGAAACTACTTAGCGTCTAAACTAGGTATCTTTATCGGATTATAAATTATCGAAACGAGAAATTCATTTCTCACCAAAAATAAAATAAATAGAGGAAATAGGAATTTGGGAACGAGAGGTAATTACACAAGTAACTTCCATGAGTAGTGTCGGCAATCTAACTTGTAAATGATAATGATTTCGTTTTTAAGCTTAGTTTGGGGATTTGCGAAAAATCGAGGACGACTAACTTTATCCTTATGGTCACTTCCTTTGCGTCATGTTTCCTACTCGAAGACCCTAAAAGTTATCGAAAGATAACGATCGTCAACAAAACCGTCACTCGTAAAAATCCAAAAATAGAATAAAATGGAAAATCGGGAAGTTTTCATAACCTAGGATTTCTTAAACTCTTTTGAAAATTTTGCTACTTTCAAAGTTAGTAAAAAGGGATTAGAAATTTTCGGTTTTGAAAATGTGCTTCTATAGCATTGCGTGAGGACACTGCAATGACTTAGTCTGGGGGAATTTTGGTATGTGCTTAAACACATACCATTTCTCGACCAAAACCAGACCAAAACGACCAAAAACCCGACCATAATGCCAAAAGATATAGTGTTTTTGTGTTTTGTCTATGCAGGGACGGATATCGCGGAAAAACCGACAAAAAGACAAGAAAATTGAGAAAACGAGCACGGGATACGGAAAAGGCTCAGAACCAGAACCGAGAGAGACATGCTTGGTCAAATAGTCAAAAATCACCCTTAGATCAATATTGGAGAAACAGAAAATTCAGTCCTTGAGAAATCAATAATTACAATTATGGTCCCTAAATTCCAAATCTTAACTCATAAACCATCCACTACACTAATCCACTACACTTATAAACCCTCAGCCCAATCCTTACACAATCTAATCCATCCCAGCCCAATCTTAAAAATCCATAACCCGGTCCACCATTCAACTAAAACCGAACCACACTTTACCCGGTCAAATACTAACACAAACGGGTCAAACCTTTTTATTAAGCGGTCAAATAGAAAAAAAATAAAAATACACACACACTCCTTCTCTCCTTTTTACCCGCGCCCAATTTTCCCCTAAATCCCCCATTTTCACTATTCACCCAAAACCCTAAATTCACCCGTACGATTTTTACCACAATTAAGGGTATAGATGTCAATGATTGGTTATCTAGAAGGCTCTGACAGAGAGAATGATACGTGGCAGCTGCTAATTGGAGGTAACACCTCACTACTTTGATCAAACGGATAGAAATGAAGAGTGGTGATCATGGAAAGATCTAAGGGTGGTGATGAGCTCATCTGCACACGGATTGCCAACGTGGACAGCCCAGAACCTTCATGCCGAGCCTATATATAGAGGGTTCTTCCTCCTCAGAAATCATGTAATTTTAGGAGTAGAGTAATACTGTCAATTTAGTTTTCTAGTGTAATTTTCAAATTTCAGTTGTAATTTTCTGAGTTAGTGAGTCGTTAGTGTAGGTTTTGAAGTATTGTTACTCTGCTAAAATTCATTTTCAGTTGTATTTCTCTTTTCAAAGTATTGTACTCTCAAATTTTAAGTTTAATAAAAGTTTAGTTTGCCTCAATTTAAATTCTGATTTTACTTTTTCTTATCAGTTGTTTGATTTAGCTTATAAGATGTGTTATTTCATCATTTAGTTTACTAATATTTACTTCTACTTTAGTTTCCATTTTGATTTGATTTGATTTATAAATATTTTATATAAGCTTCAATAAGCTTTAGTTTCTTCTTATAACAAGCTCATACTAGCTGTTTAGCTTTTGTGAGTGTTGTTTGTAGCTCACTTAATTCATTTTACTCAAAAATACAAAAAGTCAACAAAAGTCAAACATCAGCTTATCCAATAAGCTGAGCTTATTTCAGAAGGAGTTGATAGTCTAAGAGGAGAAAGGGAAGCTTTTAGCCTATCTAAAGATAGGCAAGCATAGTGAATCCCCTCTGTTCAAGCTGAGGGGAATTTACCTTGTGAGTTTTACTTTTCACTTTTATTCAATTCTGCATCAGTAGCTTAAAGTAGTTTAGATCTGATTTTTTTAGTTTTTTATTGCTTATTGTTGCTTATATGTTCTGATTATTGCTTGATATTAGTAGTTTACTTCATTTACATTTGACTGAATTGAGTTTGATGTCAAGTGGTTTGTAACTGTCTCTAAATTCACCCGTACGATTTTTACCACAATTAAGGGTATAGATGTCAATGATTGGTTATCTAGAAGGCTCTGACAGAGAGAATGATACGTGGCAGCTGGTAATTGGAGGTAACACCTCACTACTTTGATCAAACGGATAGAAATGAAGAGTGGTGATCATGGAAAGATCTAAGGGTGGTGCTGAGCTCATCTGCACACGGATTGCCAACGTGGACAGCCCAGAACCTTCATGTCGAGCCTATATATAGAGGGTTCTTCCTCCTCAGAAATCATGTAATTTTAGGAGTAGAGTAATACTGTCAATTTAGTTTTCTAGTGTAATTTTCAAATTTCAGTTGTAATTTTCTGAGTTAGTGAGTCGTTAGTGTAGGTTTTGAAGTATTGTTACTCTGCTAAAATTCATTTTCAGTTGTATTTCTCTTTTCAAAGTATTGTACTCTTAAATTTTAAGTTTAATAAAAGTTTAGTTTGCCTCAATTTAAATTCTGATTTTACTTTTTCTTATCAGTTGTTTGATTTAGCTTATAAGATGTGTTATTTCATCATTTAGTTTACTAATATTTACTTCTACTTTAGTTTCCATTTTGATTTGATTTGATTTATAAATATTTTATATAAGCTTCAATAAGCTTTAGTTTCTTCTTATAACAAGCTCATACTAGCTGTTTAGCTTTTGTGAGTGTTGTTTGTAGCTCACTTAATTCATTTTACTCAAAAATACAAAAAGTCAACGAAAGTCAAACATCAGCTTATCCAATAAGCTGAGCTTATTTCAGAAGGAGTTGATAGTCTAAGAGGAGAAAGGGAAGCTTTTAGCCTATCTAAAGATAGGCAAGCATAGTGAATCCCCTCTGTTCAAGCTGAGGGGAATTTACCTTGTGAGTTTTACTTTTCACTTTTATTCAATTCTGCATCAGTAGCTTAAAGTAGTTTAGATCTGATTTTTTTAGTTTTTTATTGCTTATTGTTGCTTATATGTTCTGATTATTGCTTGATATTAGTAGTTTACTTCATTTACATTTGACTGAATTGAGTTTGATGTCAAGTGGTTTGTAACTGTCTCATATATTGGATTCAATGTGCATAATTAGTAACTGAGTTTCTGAGGTCTGAGATTGGTGTTTGTGAAGTACTATTAACTGTGTTTAATCATAATAAGAGGTTGTGGATTGGTTTGGAATTTTAAATCTCATTGCTGCTACTTAAAGTTTTGGTCACAGTTGCATAATTAGTGTTTGGAACAGGGAGCAAATAAGAGTTGTAGGCTTGTGTAAGTGGTAACAATAGTTTATAAAGTTCACCTAGGTTAATATTAGTTTAAATCAAGCTTTACATTAGTAGTTTATAACACAAAAGTCAAATTTAGTTTTCAATTTAGTTTACTGCTTCAATTAGGTAAATCAGTAGGTATAATGTTAATCATAGGTGCATATTAGTGGTAGTTAACATAATTTAGGTTAATCACAGCTTAATATTACATAATAAGTTCAATAGGATCATTCAAAGTTGGATTCAGTCAAACTAGTATAAGAATTCAAAAAGTCAAAACTGCTCAGAATGATCAAAGTTTCAATCTGTTCCATAGGCTTTGTTTGTAGTTGAAAGTAAGATTGGATTATGGAATTGTGATCTCTGGTGGTTAGATTCAAGGTCTCAAAAGGACAAGTTCATCTAGAAGCTCTTATAAGCCCTTAATTTTAAGCTCAAAGTTGCTAGTCTACATGAGTGTTACCCTGCACCCCAGTCACAAGCTCAAGTTCACAAGCTTATTTCTAGCAGCCTATTTAAGCTTTCTGACTAATTCTTGGGGCAAAAGCTAGACAAGCTAGCTGTTTATCAGTTTCTGCTTTTGGTTTGCTTTTATTAGCTTATTTGGTTAGCTTATTTGAGTCTCATTTAGAGCTAGTTTGGACTGTTTCAAAAAAGTGTGCAAAACTTGACTGAATTGTTTACGAGCAGTTTTTCAGCTTATTCAAGCTTGTTTAAATTCATTTCTCTTAAAAAGTTAGTGTTTGTTAATTGTTAATTGAATTTCAAAAGAAGAAAATTAAAAAAAATATAGTTTAGTTAATTCGTAGTAACTCAGGATCGAACCTGGGTTGTTTTTAGTCTAAAAAAACGTTTTTGATTTTTAGTTTTTTACCTATCAGTCCCCTAATTTTGTTTTGAGTCCAATACAGTCCCTTCTTTCTTTTAAAACGTTTTCAGTCTTTTAAAAGTTTCAAAAAAGTACAATTTAGTCCCTGTCTTTGTTTGAGTGAGTTTAAAGTTTCATTTTTTTTATTTGTAGTCCCTAAACTTTTACAAACTTTTGTTTCTTTATTTTCTTTTATAAAATCAGTTTCATGAAATTACATTTTTAGTCCCTTAGGTTTTTACTTTTGCATTTTAGTATAAATTCACTAATAGTTTTATAAATTCCGGGATTAGCCCGGGATTTGCGTTATTTGATTTCTTTTATTCATTATGCGTACTTTTATTTGATAACGTAGATTGCTTTTAATTTTCCATATTTTAGTATAAACAACACCAAAATAACCACTTTCACGTTCACTTATTCACTTCACATTTTCACGACACCGAATCGATTCAAACGCCGTCAAACCTTCGTTGGGAGAACGACCCGGGGAATTATTTTCACAAATATTTCTTTGGAAAATTATACTATAAAAACGACAGAATCAATGTACAATCTGGAGTCAAGACCAGAAGGCAAATACAAGACCCAGATCATCATGGATTTCTCAGTGTGGTATATGAGGAGAAACATCATGATGATGAGCATGAGTGTATGTTTGTATGTTTTCTATCTCAGGTAGAACCCAAGAATGTGCTAAAGGCTTTAGAAGAATCAAGTTGGGTTGAAGCTATGCAAGAAGAACTACTTCAATTCAAAATTCAGAATGTATGGGTTCTGGTTGATCTACCAAAGGGAATGAGAGTGATTGGTACAAAGTGGGTATTCAGGAACAAGAAGGATGAGAGGGGCATTGTAATAAAGAACAAAGCAAGATTGGTTGCTCAAGGCTATACTCAGGAAGAGGGTATAGATTATGAGGAGGTTTTTGCTCCAGTTGCCAGGATTGAAGCAATAAGATTATTTCTTGCTTATGCTTCATTTATAGGGTTTATGGTCTATCAAATGGATGTGAAAAGTGCCTTTCTGTATGGTACTATTGATGAGGAGGTCTATGTTTCACAACCTCTAGGTTTTATAGACCCAGAGCATCCTGACAAGGTTTATAAGGTGGTGAAAGCTCTATATGGATTGCATCAGGCTCCAAGAGCTTGGTATGAAACTCTTGCTAAATATCTTCTGAAGAATGGGTTTCATAGAGGGAAAATTGATCAAACTCTCTTTATTAAAAAGAACAAGGGTGATATTCTACTGGTACAAGTCTATGTAGACGACATCATTTTTGGTTCTACAAAGAAACAGATGTGTAAGGAGTTTGAAAAGCTGATGAAAGACCAGTTTCAGATGAGTTCTATGGGAGAGCTTACCTTCTTTCTAGGTCTTCAAGTACAGCAAAAGCCAGATGGTATATTTATCTCTCAGGATAAATATGTTGGTGAAATATTGAGGAAATTCCAATTCACAGATGCCAAGGTTGCTAGCACACCAGTTGACAAGGAGACACATTTGCTATTAAAGGATCACAGTGGTGAAGATGTGGATGTGCACATGTATAGATCTATGATTGGGTCTCTGATGTACCTTACCTCATCTAGGCCTGACATTATGTTTGTTGTTTGTGCCTGTGCAAGATTTCAAGTAAATCCTAAGGTGTCTCATCTCACAGCAGTAAAGAGAATCTTCAGATACCTTAAAGGTCAACCTAACTTGGGGCTATGGTATCCTAAAGAGTCTGCATTTGATCTAGTGGCATTCTCTGATTCTGATTATGCTGGTGCTAGCATGGATAGAAAGTCTACAATAGGTGGTTGTCAGTTCTTGGGTTGTAGATTAATCTCTTGGCAGTGTAAGAAGCAGACTATGGTGCCCACATCTACTACTGAAGCAGAATATGTGGCAGCAGCAAGTTGTTGTGCTCAAGTTCTTTGGATTCAAAACCAGATGCTTGATTATGGGTACAATTTCTTAAACACAATTATACATATAGACAATAGCAGTACAATGTGTATCATTAAGAATCCAGTTCAACATTCAAAAACTAAACATATTGAAATTAGACATCATTTTATAAGAGACTGTGCTGAAAAGAAGTTAATAAAAGTTGTTAAAATACACACTGATGACAACTTTGCTGATCTCTTAACAAAAGGTTTTGATGTAGGAAGATTTCAGTACTTGGTAACAGGTATTGGAATGCTTAATCCTTCAAAAGATTCATGTCTAAATGTTTTTGGTTTTTGTACTGCTACTTGTGCTATTTGTATAGTTAGTACTGCTTGGTAATTTTTGGTACTGTTAGTCAATTGTGATACCACTTGTGGAGATCGATATGCTCGAGGCTTGTTAGACCTCATCTAGGATTAACACAATAATAATGAACAACAATATAGTACGCAGCGGAATAATCAAACGACTCATTATTATTAAACAAGGTTTGTCGAACGATTACAAACCCTAACCCTAACCCTAGGCGTCTAAACAAAGACTCACGCCTAGGTACACACACACTTTTCTGGATTACATTGTGGAAGACCTGTGTACATAAAAACCTATGACCTATCCTCTTTATATACTGGAAGATTAGGGTTACAAAGACTCTAAATATGACATTATTAGTCCTTTAACTTTGTCTTCATAAGTTTCCTCCATCTTTCATCTTTTGTCAATATCAACTCATATATTTAATTCCTAACACTCTCAAAAGACAGTGTGAAAGACCTGTATTAAGTTGTCGGTGACAACAGTAGGCCTTATTTCCTTATTTCCGATGTTTGGAGTTACGTATTAGCATAAATTCTTTCTGGGGCTGTTTTTTATTGCTTATTGAGACTGCTTATTTCCGGTGTTTGGGATTACGTATTTGCATAACTTCTTTTAGGGCCTATGTGAATACATTTTAGCTCAAGATCCTATTGTGCATTATCGGGGAATGTATGTGTTCGCGTTGGTATATGCTGGAACAACAAATAGCAATACAATCTGCCAAGTACTTCGTTTTGGTGTGTTAGATGTGAGTTTTGATATCGGTCGTTGGATTCGTCCTGTACTCTGAACCAGAACAGGTTCGTGGTACTTCGGATTTTACCTTTTTTAACAATTAGTGTGTACTGGTAGCTAATGCGCTCTTCATAGCATGTCAATGAAATGATCGTCGGTTTAGTTTTGCTCATATTTTTTGGGAGTGAGTTTTTTCGAGTCTGTGTGCCCTTTAGTTATTTATGATATTAATGGATCTTAGGTTACAAACTTTGTGTTTGAGTTGCTCATCTTCGAGTATCAAAATAAGGCCTTTGGTTAATAGTGTTTGGATTTTCTTATTTCCAGTTAAAGGGTTTAGGATTGCCTATATAAGTGCTTACCTTGATTAGCATATTCAAGCTGGCTGGTAAAGTTGGTGTTTTTTTTGTTGATATTATGGTTATATGATTGCTAGTTGTTATATTTATTTAAAAATCTTATGAAAACAAATGATATTGTTGCAATTTTCAGTGAGCGGCGTGCGCCTTATGTTGGTTTGGAAACTATTTCAGAAACTGAGGCGTGTCGAATGTGGATAGTTTCATACAAAATTGAAGTGTGTTTTTAGACATTTAAGTTTTTGTATAATGAAATGTAGGTTAGGGAAATCGAGAGGGAAGGTCGTGAAGAAGTAGAAAGTGGGCAAAAACATACTGCTGCAATTGATTTGATATCAAGGCTTAATTACCATGGGTCCTATTCCGACTCTGATAATCACAAAGGTATTTCTTTTATTGACTGCACTGTAAGAAGAAGGTCAATTCTTATTACTTTTATTTTATTTTTAGTTAATTTATTCTATTTTGATTTGATTTTAAAATGATAGCAGCGTTAAAAGAAAGACTTAATCAATTAATAATATAGCCTAACCATAGGATAAATTAATAGTGTAATACCTGAAATTCTATAACATGTAAAATGATCAAATTGCCCCTGGGAATTTAAATCTAAATAAAACATATGTAAAACATCAAATAAATTCCAAACTTCTGGTAATGAACAAGATATGATACCAAATAATTTTGACAACTCCATTTAATATTTTTGCAAGCTACAAAATTACCATAATGCACCTAGAAGTGCCGAATATTAATTCTAATATTATTAATCCATTTTATGGTAATTAAACACACATTTAAATTACATTTAAAATAAAAATAAAAGCCCATTAATGCCCATAACTAAAATCCGTGATTCCAGCCCTACAAGCCCTCCCCTATGACCGGTTTCCCTTAATTAAATAGCAATCACAATTATTTATCCCTAAATAAAAATTCCGATCCAAAAATAACAAACACAAACAATTCGTTTAGCAAAATCCGGCCACCAAAAATCCAAAGAACAATTTTCTGAGTTTTTTCATCATCATAAGAAGCCAAGAAAAATAGCTTTCGATTTGTGGAGTCCCCGATCAAGATTTATCGAATTTATTCCATTTTATTCATTCGCAAGGTATTAATTCGTCCATAATTCGTTAAACCTTTATAAAATTCGTTCCTTATTTTTCTTATGCTCTTCATATTGTGTATGATCTGGTAAAAATAGCTACAAGGTCATTGGATCGCTATTGAGGTCGTGGAGAATTGTTGGTGTCGAAACCCTAAAACCGAGTAGCACAAATCCTCAATAATTCATCCGATCATTTTTAACCACTTCTGGTATTTTTCTAGCCTTCTCCTAATCATATATAACATGTGAAAATTATTGAAATCGAACCATGCAATGTGTTTTGATCGAATGAAAAATAATGAGACATAAACCCTAATTTCGTATAACCGGATCTAATTAATTCATGCGATTTTTATTGAGCTTGTACATATTTTTCGTGGGTCACATATTAATCATATAACATGAGAAAAATAGTATCTTGATTTGTGGATGTCGAATTCATGGGTTTTGGAATTTATGTTATAATCGGTTTTAAAGAATAAAAGGAAAAGTTTGGGAAAAATACTAGGCCGATTGATCTAGGGTTTATAAGGAAGAAATCTGGAAATTAGCATGTTATAATGATGATAGAATGATGATAAAATGATTGGGGAATTATAGGGTTCGATTTTGATGAGTATTATGTAAACCGATCCATAAATAATTAGTTAAGGGTGTGTTTTGTAATTTGTAAAACTTGTGGGTCATTTTTGTCATACTCTATAAATCGTGGCTGATGTAAATAAAATATAAAATGGGGGTCCTTTTTGTAAATTTTGCAACTTAGGGATTTATTTGTGAATTATATAATATATGTAACTCGATTTGGAAATAAATAAAATATAGGGACTAAAAATGTAAATACTAGAAACTTGGGGTCATTTTGAGTAAATTATAATATTAAGATGGTTCGGTGTAAGTTTGGATAATTATGGGGGCTAATATGTAATTATTTGGAATTTATGAATTAATATATATGTTTTATAATTATAGGGACTAAAAGTGTAAATATGTGAAACTAAAGGGCTAAATCATACCATACATGAAATTAGAAGGTAGATTCTGTATATAATTAAATCTAAGGGTTAATGGTGTAATTAAAGATATTATATGGATTAAATTGTAAATTATGTAACTTTAGGGTTTATTTTGTAACTTTTATAAATAAAGGGTTTAAAATGTAAAATATGGAACTTAAGGGACTAAAGATGTGATTCTGAATAAATGGGGTATTTAAATAAGTAAATCATGATATTTTCATTCTAGACCTTTAATTTGATATATTTACAATTAAAATCCTAAACTATGTGAACTTGTCATATTTAACCCTAAACTTTTATAACCTGCTAAAACCAACCCTAATTCCATAATGAGACTAAATTAATGACTTAACTTAATCAAAATACTTAAATCTTACTCATTATAGAAATCTGCTAATTTTGGAAACTTACTAAATAAGGAAACTTTCTAAAAATGGAAACCTGCTAAAAATAGAAAGTTACTTAATATGGAAATGGGATCGTTAGTAATCATGTCTTTACTCCTCTAGGTGTGAAGAGGGAGTAGTCCTGTGCTCTTGATCATCTTATTCAGTAGTTTCATTTGTCAGCAATAAGGTACAGATATTCTGCCCTTCTTTAATAAGGTGCCTTCGTCTCATTTCTGATTTCTGATTCACTGCCATGTTCTTTGATTCTGTGAACCTTTCTATTTTCTTTCATGATATTATGAACCTTTGACATGACCTTCTGTTATGAACCTTTCTGATATTAAACCTTTCTGATACATGACCTTTCTGTTATGAACCTTTCTGATATTAAACATTTCTGATAGATGACCTTTCTGATATTGAACCTTTTATGATTATGAACCTTTCATTCATGAACCTTTGCTTATGAACCTTTGCTTATGAACCATGACTATGAACCATGATTATGAACTTATGAAACATGATATTGACCTATGCAAGTAAACTAAAAACATGATTCATGATACTTGACCTTGACCCACAGTTTGATACTACGAGCCACTCACTAGGCATGAGGGTTTCATGTCCATGTCAGTCGATGCACCGATGGCATGACTCTAGGGCAGGAGAGTGATGACCTGTCCCGTCCCTTTTCTGTATTTTATTTGGTGTGTTGGGAGTTATGGCCACCAGGGGCGTATGGATGCATCCTAGATTTGTTTCTGTATTATGTTCATGTTATGATATGTTATGATATGCATGGTGACTGATGGTGTGTGCGATACACGTCTTTCACAACTCTGGGAGCTGATCACTCCATATTTCTGATTTCTGGGATTAGTGAGAGGAACATCTCTCTGCATGGCGGTATGATTATGATTTCATGTTCATGTTTCTGGGCTCGTAGAGGATTACTGTTTTCCATGCACCTTATAGACTTATGACCTTCACCTTTCATTACTGACACCCTATGACATGATTCTGGACTTATCTCTGTACTAGGCTTGGTATGTTTGGGCTTGATGGGATCTTTTGATTATTTCAATATTATTCATGATACTATCCATGTTTTCTGATATCTCTGTATAACCTTCATATTTCTGCTCATCTATTATTACATCATGTACGATTCCTTCCATTTGCTCTATTCCATTATATTTGTTTGTTACCGTTATATCTGTTCACTGAGCTCGTGTAGCTCAGCCGCGTTTCTTTTCCCGCGGCAGGTATTTAAGCTAGGAGCTGGGGTATGGCTTTTGGGAAGAGTGCAACTGAGTGAAGCTTTGTTTTTAGTGGGATTTTTTCACCATTTGGATTTTGTTATGTACTTCATCATTTCTGTTTTATCTTTGTAATTAAGTCATGTTGACTTATTGTTGGATTATGTATTTGACTTCCGCTATTTTTGGTTTATGGATACTATGTTGTTCTGATATGAAACCATATATTTGTGATACCTTTACCCTTGTCGGGTCGGGGTGTTACAAATAGTTAAGCACATCAAATTTTAGCTTTATTCTCATCTAAATGGGTGTTTAGGATGCTTATTCAGGTTCTTAACTGATTTTGTAGAGGACATAAGCAGATTTTAGTGTTTAAAAAGTAACTATATTTATGCTTCTTTTAGAATTTATACGCGCTTTTAAATAAGCATGCTATTATTATTATTATTATTATTATTATTATTATTATTATTATTATTATTATTATTATTATTATTATTATTATTATTATTATTATTATTATTTTTATTATTTTTATTATTATTATTTTTTAATAGCAGATAAGCACATTTAGATAGGCACCACACTTTAATGACTCAATATGTTGTGACAGGGTAGTATATACTACCTAAAATTTGTTGCTTAACTGATGACCTTATAGTATTATACCGAATCTATTCATATATGATCCGTTTGTTGCATTCTAATGGAAATTCTATTTAGGGAACGTCTTAACCTAGCAAACAATATGTTCAACAGTTTGCGCTTATAACGTATGTGTCAGTTTGCCCTTATTGTGTTCCATCATAGTTTTTGGTAGATGTAATGGTGGTGTTTGGATTTTTGTTCACTAACTACTGATGTGATTATAAGAGTTGAAATTGTAATAATCACTTTTAATGTTACGATAATGATATTATACTTTTTCATTATTTAAACATTTGACCAGTTTCGTATATTTTACAAGTGAACACCGTGTTAGTTATGAAAACAAAGCTGTAACTTTTGTGGGGGTAGGGAATGTGATGATAATCGTAGAGGTGACAAGATGGGTAAGTAAGGTAAAATGAGTAACTTTTTGATATAGTTCATAACAACTATGGTCAAGCTAACTTGCAAAGACATTTTCCTTTGCCTGACATTTACCTTAATTTAAAAACAATTATGGTTTTCACATGTTTTACCTTAACGCTAAGTTGTTGTACTTTACCTTAATGATTAAGCGGTTGTACCTTTTCAGTGGCTATACCTATAAATCAATGTAAAAATAAATATATGTACCTCAAGAATTAACATTTCACTTTTTTAACAATAATACTCTCTAGGTATGTATGAAAATGATTCAGTGTTATTAAATAATTTACACCGCTATGTTACTGTAGGAACTGGGTGGAGCATCGTTCAAACATTTAGCCAGCTAAGAGTGGTAGATTGGAATAGTAAGTAGTGTAGAATTCAATCTTGATGCAGCAAAAGTGATACACAATCAATATTAACATCCAGATATGTGCGTTAATAGTTATGTATGTGTCCTTAACTTGCAGGCTTGCAGAGGAGTGGGAAGAGTTGTGGGCTGAGATGGATCGATTATCTAGGGCCCGGATTAAAGCGAGATACATTCACCTTTCTTGAGGGAGAGATCATCCTCACTCTTTATGGCATGCTACAAAATAAGTATGAAAAAATTATACACCACTTATTTATTTTCTGATTTTTACCGTAACAAGTAAATACTTAATTATTCTCTAATTATGGTTTCAGTTTGCAGAATATGAAGATTTCGCCATCTGAAATATGGGAAATTATTGTGTGACCCTAGGTAAATCTAATAAGAAGAAGAACAACAAACCAAACTATTACTCAAACTCTTTTCATAAAAGACTAGACACTGTAAATGAGATCGAGTTTCATGTATTAAAAGACCCGGCTGGTCATGACATCACACAAAGTTACAATATTGGACGAGAGCTAGGCAGGGGTGAGTTTGGTGTAACAATCTAGGACGGGAGCTTAGGAATTTTGTAGATATCGATGATGTTAGAAGAGAGGTTGACATCATGAAACATTTGCCTAAACATCCAAATATGGTGACAATAAAGAACGCGTATAAGGATAATAATGCAGTGCGCATAGTGATGGAATTGTGCGAGGGTGGAGAGTTGTTTGACTGGATTGTGGCTCGGGGACACTATGCAGAACGTGCTACAACTGCGATTATATGGTTGAAGCATTTCGTGAAAGGCGAGATCTTTTGCTCATAGCTTTTCGGGAATTGGATAGTGTGAGAATATCTTAACCGCAGGTACATTTACTTTTTTGTTAATAGACATTAGAGATTTTAAAATAGGTGAAAGGGTTTTATACAGGAAAGTTGGTTATAATAATGTTTAACACTTATTGGTTATAAACAGTTGACACTTATTTAGTTAGAAGACATTTATTTCGTGGACAACCTCTAATATATACTGTAAACTTTATAGGCTTTATCACATCGGGTTTCCAACTTAAATAATCATCATGCATATTCTTAGGTAGCAATATTCTAGAAACTCCTCTCACACCCCTGGCGACTGTCACAACAATTGGGTTCCTTTCGTGGCTGTTTGGGATTTCCTGTTTTTCATGCTTATGCTTGAGTAGTACGTAATCACTGGTTAACAATGACCGCTCCAAGATATAGTGTTAGGATCTGCTTGTGTCTTAAAAGATACAACACGTTTTTATTTATTCCTTCATTTTTAGTCATTTAAGTCCCAATCTTCGAAAAAATAAAATACGTGTTGTCTTGATTGTGTGCAGAAATTCAAAGGGTGCTTAATGCAGGTGGCCTATACATATTTGTGGAACATGTAGCTGCCGAAGGTACTAAACTGAATCTGCATTAGACTACTCAAGAAGCCGAGAGACTGTAGAGAATTGCCCTAGCTGAAGCTGAAAAAATAAAAGAAGATATGCAAGTAGGTATTAAAAACAACGCTTACATGAGGCTGAAACTACCACATGGATAAAACATGTATTATCACTGGATATTGCGAAGGGCTTATAATAGTTGTGGCTTTTAGCTCATTATAAGATTATAGAAATGAGTAGTACAAAAAAATATTTTAGATGTAGGATTCTTAAATGACCGTGGTCGCGCGGTTGTTCGTTCTATTACCATATTCGATTTATTAAGATTTTTTTTCGTGTGCAAGTTCAAGTATAAGGATGAATTGGCCTGAAAGAACTTTTAGTTAGTACATTAGAGGAAGCCTTTGTTTGTATGTTGATCAGTTCCTGTTGCATGTGGATATAGTTATTTATATAAGTGCTACGACAAAGACAATGTCGCACCAACCTAATCTCAATTCACTCTGCGGCAACGCGCGGGTTGAAGACCTTTTTTTTTTTTTTTTTTTTAAAGAAAATGCTAATTAGTTACTGTAGTTACTAGTAAAATTGTTAACAACAACATCAATACCCTATCTTAGAGCACTTCCATTCATAACCTAGAGTTAAACTTTAACACACTGCCACGTCAGCGCCACATCAGCTTTAACCTTTTCATCTTTAACTCAAAAAAACACCCACAATCATAACTCACCTTAACTCAACTTTAAATCAAATATTTTCAAACTCAACCCCTAAACTTATAATAATACTTCATTTATTAAAAACATAACATTCATTAAAAACATATTACATTACATACTTAATAAAAAAAAAGTTACAACAAAATTAAAAAAAAAAATAATAATAACGAAATAAAAAAAACACAAGAATAACCAAACTACAACATTTAAAAATAAAAAAAAAAAAAAAAAAAAAAAAAAACTAAATCTAGTGACGAGGTTGGAGGTTATATTTTTTGATGATTTGATCTTTTTCGTCATTGATCCAACCCACAACGTTTGGATCCAAACCGGTGGTGTCTGTTAAGTTTGTGGATATAAATTAATATATGTATGACCGGATTCGAACACGAGACTTCGGGATTGCACACTTTACGTATAAGTTTCAATGTTTTAATAATTAATATAATAAGTTGTGTTTAATTATTAAATTCACAATAAACGACTAAAGAGCGTTAGGTAATTAATGGAATTGACTTACGGTCGGTTAATGTCAACGGGGTACGAAGAAAATGAAACAAGACAAGAGAAGGTTCTAGAAATCCTCTCTTGGGATTGTTTATGGCCAAACAATGGAATCCCACATCGGAAACCATTGTAAACTTGATCTCAACCATAAGGGTATAAATACATCCCTATGTATTCATCCCTTGGTACACTTGATTCAATAGAAGGCCAAACTTCTTCTCTTCTTCCCTTGGTCAACGAGTGAAACCCCAAGTAAGGGATTTACGAGTGACCTTGAGTTTAACAAAGGTGTTTGGTTAATCTATTGTGATCAAGAACCTAGCTTTTCTCATTGAAATGCTTGTAATACGTGTGTACAAGAACGAAGGACAAACATACTTTTGTTTGTGATCTTTTCCCTATTCGACTAAGGAGTAGTCGAATTTACTAAACCCTAGTTTAGGTTTAATTGGTTCTTGTTTGATTGATTTCTTGTTTCGCTATAAATCATTAAGGTACGCATATTCTTTTAATTCGGTTAATTATATTACAAGTATTTGATCTTTACTTCCGCTGCATGCTTTGATGATGTTTACATGTTTATATATAATTGTTATGATATAAAAACTCCAACAGTGGCATCATGAGCCGGTTATACTGTGTAATTAATTACCGAAACACATAAAATTGGATCTTTATGATTATTACATGTTTATGGTATTCTAGGGTTTTAAAAATTAGTAAACTCTAATTTTTCATGATTAGGGTCGATTACCCAAAATTTTAATAATTAGGGTTTTAGTTTTGTAAAACTTGTAGAAACCCTAGGTTGTATGTAATTTTTTATGTGGATAATTAATGAATATGTGTGATATGTCATTAATTGATATGCGTAACTTAGACTTGATTATGTTAATAATAAGTGCTATGTGGAATCTATGATGAAAACATGCATGTTTTGTCATGGATTATAATGAATTTGGTGTAATTGTTACGTGTTTTTGAATACATGCTTTTATTATGCGATTAGAATTAATTAATTAGGGTTTTAGTAATAAAAGTGTATGACATGTTTAATTACTAAAAATTAATTAATTATGTAACTAGGGAAGACCTAGAATTGGGGAAGACCTCATTTGAATCGTATATTAAATCAATTATGTGTGTTATTGTATATATTTATCGTAGGACTTACGCAACAAAGTAATTGGTGTATGTGATCCATTGGTACCTAGCTCGAAAACCAATGGGAGTCCTAGATCAATATATACATGTTAATTGATTTATTTAGCATGTACATTATTTATGTCGTTTATTTTTTGTTAATTGCTATTTGTTTATATATGTTGTGACATGATAGTAAGCAAATGGTAATTTTAAAATAAAAATTAAACTGGACTTAATAATGGTGAAACATGGTTTTAAGCTTTAAAAATCTTAAACTTTTAATTGATTGATGCAACTGTACAAAAATGGTCGAAAGGCGGACCTAATTTTGACAAACTATAAGGTTGGTTTAAGGTTGGTTTCGCATTAAATTGTGGCCTTAAAGAGACTCCATTCTGTCTCTCCGCCCGCTTGTGCGTCAAAATTAGACTTACCAAGTACAACCATTATATGTACGAAGCATCTTAAGGCAAAGTTGTAAGTTTCTCAACGCCATCAATTAAAACTTTGTTGATTTAAGCTTAGTAAAGAAACTAATGAGTAAAAGTTTTTTACATGAAACATATGATACAAGATGAATGCATGACATCTTTGTACATATTTTTGATAACACACATCAAAATAAATACCCTTAATTTAAGTTATATGCCATCCAATGAAACGGAAACACCTGAGATTACTATTTCCATTTGTCGTGGGACGAGCATGGATGGTAATCAAAGGGTAAATCTCCATTTGTTGTGGGACGAGCATGGAAGTATTTGCAGTTTCTTAAGTTGGTTAACTTAATTGAGTTGATAGTGAAAGGACTAGTCACTCAAGGCATAAAGATGGGGATAAACATGCTTACATTTACAACCGAGGTTGGCAAAATATGTAAATCCCATAATTCTAGGAATTGCAATTTGAGATTGGCAATTGAGTTCGACTCGTACCTTATTGAGTACTTTCATTACTAGCAGCCCTAGCTGATGTGATGAGACTATGTGAATTTGGATCCTATTTTTTAGTAAAAATTAAATGGTTAAATGTTATTTACCATGGGTATTTAATTTTCTTGAAAAATTTTATTATCGAAAATACTAAAAATGAATTTTGTAAATTCTTTTAATTTATAAATGCAACGTTAAAACCGTAAACGTGGGGCATTCTTTCGTGGTAAATTGATCTACACCCGTAGGGGTTTTTGGCTAGAGTCAACTTTACTAAAAGAATAAACCTAGTCTACTTTCTTTGAGAAGAGTGAGACTTAATCCTATTCCTTTTCATGAATGAGAAAGGTATAATAGGAAAATTAGAATTGTCTAAATTCTAAGCAATAACTCATAGCAAATTTTTTAATAGTTAAGAAAATTGCACATTTTATGAGTTATTAAAATTAGAAGCTAGACTAGCTACCGCAAAATTGGTAAAAGGCAAACTAGCATACTTTGTCTAGTTGTTGTGCTTTGACCGTTTAAAGGTGCTACATACCATTGTGGGGATGATAGACCTATTGAGGAAGAAATTGCATGCCCAATTTTCTCAAGTGAATTGCATTGATGGATACTCCATCATTTACAAAGTAGAATACATTATTTGAGTACCTAAGTAATTGTTACGTATGGGATTCCTCAAAGGTGTAGGAAAGTAAATAGCACACTATTTGCTTTTACTGGTTATGAAACACTTATAATGTTGTCAAATCCAGTGGGAGCATTGTGTTGTAATTACTGAATTATATATATATTAATGTAATGATCTGTAATTCAGTGGGAGCTACAAGCTTTGATATCTTGGTAGTAACCCAGATTATCTCTAGAATCTCTTGAGATAATTACTTTCCAATTATAGACACTTGTGGTTTTAAGGATAGTCATGTATGTTTCCTTACTAGACAAGGTGGTCCTATATCTACTAATATCTATGACACAATCATATTGATCACATAAACAAACGATCAACGTGCTGTTTATCTGATACATGATGTTGTTCCATGCACAAGTGGGAGAAATCTTTATTGTGTGCAAGTAACAACACAAAGGAATATGATTTAAAGAATTCTCTTGACTGCAAGATAAGAGATTAATATTCTAATGTGATTTATTCATATCTAATTAGTAGAACACTTGGAGTTAATATCTAGTGTAAGTGAGACCTTGACATAGATATTAATGAAAAGGTAAATTACATATTTTCATTACTAGCAGATCAACTGATGTAATGAAACTATGTTAATTTGCAAGTTTCTAAATTAGATAATTATTAGAACAAGTGTCAATATGATAATAAGACTACTTCAAACTGAATATTTATGTATTATTGCAATGACATAAATAAATGAAGTAATCTAATACTACTTCAAAATTTGAATATTTGTGTATTCTTGGAATGTCTTAAATATATGAAGTAATAAATTAACTTGAAATTACTTTTGAAACCAAAATTGTGGTGTTCATGATTACTTTAGTTATAAATGTTTATATTTTATTGTAAAGATATAAATATGACGTCTTTTATTGCTACAAGACTTATAATAAAGTAAGACGTTAACTTGTTATGTTTTTTTTTTTTTAATTAAGACATATACAAGAAGTCATTGAGTTGATCAATGATTTATAACGTATATTGGAAATATAACAGTTTATGTCTTCTTGTTAAGACATGGACATGAAGTGACTTGGTTAAAAAGTACTTATGTTATATAGCATGCAATTGGCTTGGAAATTCTATTATACCATTAACTTGACTTAGTTGGTGAATAGGTAAGCCAAAACGAAATATATTTATCTTACATATTGTAAGATTGACTTACAATATTAATCCTAATGAAATACATAATGTTTATGGTACGTTCAGTTAGGAAAATTAAACTCATGTGCTAGGATTCTGGATACACTATAAGGTGGTTAAACCTTGTCAACTTTGTGTATATGATATGTTGTGTTAATATGATTAAGTGAGCGGAATTCACTCAATCACACTTAGAAGGTTGTGTATGTTATGGAAATGGAATTGTTATGTTTGTTAGTTAGCAATGAACACATAAAGATTAACACCAAACGATTCAATATTATTAATGATAATAATACGAGTGATCTTGAAATATCACTAGGGTTACAACCTTGAATCTTACGTTTTTCTAACTTGTGATATTCTTGTGTTTTGTTCTAGTTCTAACTATTATGAGTTCTAAAATAATAACACACTTAGACACTTAATATCAACACACACTTATCACTAGTCTAAGATCTCTTTTATAGTCCAAGAGATCTTTACATATTGCTTAAAGTCTAGCCGACTTACTTGTTAACTTATCTTGAGTGTGTCAGTACATAAGATACAACATGTATCTGTGTACACAACTTGTTAACTAAGCACATGGGGTAAGATATTATCTACCGTATATTGTTGACTTTAGTACACTAATATCTTTTCAATACTTATCCATTTAGCAGTCTCAACTCAACAGTATCAACTAGCAGTTGGAACTGTTAGTTATAACTTGAGCAGTCCTAAGATATACATCAGCAGTTGGAACTGTTAGAGTATTCTTCTCAGCAGTTGGAACTGTTAATACTTGTAATCCTTGAAACTTAATCTTTAGAACATTTAATTCCCAACAATCCTCCCCTAAACATGTGAATTCATTCTAACATGTTTCTGAATTAAATTTATGGATTGTGAAGATCTTTCAAACACTTCATAGTCAGACCCTTGATCTGAACTTTCTTCTGTTCTGAGAGATTGAATATCTTTCTTAGAAGCTCATCTGCTTTCTGATCTTTGACTTTAACAATATCAACACATTGCTCCAATCTTGGACTAAAAGATGGTGCAATTTCCTTGGATGGAGGAATTATAAGAGGCAATGATGCTGTGTATCTTGGATGCTTGTTTCAACAAGTGAAATCATCTATCAGCATGCCTTTGTAAGTGATGAACAAACGTGGTAAACTGAAATTGAAACTTTTCTTCGTTTGACCTAGATAGAACTTTCTCCTTTGGAATGTTCTTGTCATTTTCAACCTCCATGTCATCATCTTGTATGCTCTTGTCTTCTCCTTCCTTTTATTGGATTATCTTCCTTTTCTGGGCTATTATTTCCTCCCCTGAGATTGTTACCTCCCCTGAGATACAAATAACTTTTGTTTCCTCCCCTTGTTTGGAAGATCTCACTATGTACCAAAATATATCTTTCCTTATCATCTGATCCATCATTTAGAACTTGTTGTCAGACAATGTTGTACATGAAGCCATCAATTCCTTAAGAGTTTAAGTTACTGCCCTCATCACTTCTAGGTGTGTTAACTCCTATGAGAGGTGATTCATTGGACATTTGATTCATGATCCATCAATGGATGGTTTTTGTGAATCCTTGAAAATCCTTGTTTAAGAAATTATTTGACTTAGCAGTATGTTCATGATTTTAGAATTGAAAAATCATACTGCTTTCAACCATTTTGAAGGGATCAAGTGTATAACAGACACTTAATCAAAATTTCGGTTTAAAGCAACCTCTGGTTGTGTGAGAACCAATGTTTTTCAGTTATCAATAACTGCCTGTGTGAAGATAAACCTATTCAAAAGGCTTTCTTGACAGGGTTTCCAGCTCATAGTAATTGTTACCTCCAACACAAGTGTTAGATTCACTTTTACTAGCTGTTCTTTCTATCAGATGTCCTTAGACTTGCTCATTATACTTGAAAGTATAAAATGATAGAAAGTGAGTTGCATCAGTTACTATCTGATCAACTAAGTCATCAATTCAATGTGAAATTTGATAACCAGGTTTCAAGAAAGTAGTTTTAAGGAGTTTTAAATTCCCAAACTCAGTCCATCATAAACCTGTTATGAAAGCAACTGGAATCACTTTTCTTCTGCTTCCATTTCACTTGAAATTTCCTTATTGCTCAAAGTTCATACCTGAAATTGTTAGTCCAAAACCAAGAAACAGAATGCATAGCATTTGTCTTATAGCAGTATCAATATATGACCAACAGTATGAACTGTTTAAACAAAATATGAACTAGCAGTTCAAACTGTTCTATTAACAGTCTCAATTTACAAAGATATCAGTACAACCTTAACAAATATAAAAACCACAAAGATTAGAAATTTTAAAGATTTAGCATTCCAATACTTGCTACCAAGTACTGAAACCTTCCAACATCAAAAGCTTTGGTTAGCAGATCTGCAAAATTAAATTCTGAAGCAATTTTAAGAACTTGAATTAATCTTTTCTCATTGCAGTCTCTTATAAAGTGATGTCTAATTTCAATGTGTTTTGTTTTAGAATGTTGCACTGGATTTTTAATAATGCAAATTGTACTACTATTATCAATATAAATAACAGTGTTTAAGAAATTGTACCCATAATCAAGAAGTTGGTTTTGAAGCCATAGAACTTGACTAGAGCAACTTGCAACAGCTATATATTCAGCTTCAGTTGTTGAATTTGCCACACTTGTTTGCTTCTTACACTGCCATGAGACAAGTCTACACCCAAGGAATTGACATCCTCCAGTTGTTGACTTTCTGTCCAAGCTAGCACCAGCATAATCACTATCCGAATATGCTACCAAGTCAAAAGGAGATTCCTAGAATACCATATACCCAACCTTGGTTGACCTTTGAGATATCTAAAAATTCTCTTGACTACAGTTAATTGAGAAACCTTTGGTGTTACTTGAAATCTGGCACAAACACAAACAAGGAACATGATATCAGGTCTAGATGATGTAAGGTACATCAAAGAACCTATCATAGATCTGTAAGTGTGTACATCCACACTCTCTCCATCTTCATCTTTCAAAAGGTGCTTCTCAGAGTCCATTGGTGTGCTTGCTATTTTTGAATCAGCAAATTGAAATTTTCTAAGTATCTCTGCAACATATTTGTCTTGACTAATAAATATGCCTTCAGATGATTGCTTAACCTGCAGACCCAAAAAGAATGTGAGTTCTCCCATAGAACTCATCTGAAACTTATCTTTCATAAACTTCTCAAATTCTAAACACATCTCCTTCCTAGTAGATCCAAAGATAATGTCATCCACATACACCTGCACTAACAGAAGATCCTTCTTGTGTTGTTTGATGAAAAGTGTCTGATCAATCTTTCCTCTTTGAAATCCATTTTCTAATAAGTAGGAAGCTAGTGTTGCATACCAAGCTCTTGGTGCCTGATGAAGGCCATATAGAGCTTTCACTACTCTGTACACTTTGTTTGGATGTAATGGGTCAATGAAACCTGGAGGTTGTGAAACATACACCTCTTCTTCAATTGTTCCATATAGAAATGCACTCTTGACATCCATTTGGTAGACTGTGAAGCCTAAAAATGAAGCATAAGCTAAGAAAAGCCTAATTGCCTCATTCCTTGCTACTGGAGCATAAACCTCATCATAGTCTATTCCTTCTTCTTGTGTGTACCCTTGGGCTACTAATCTAGCCTTATTCTTAATCATAATTCCTCTTTCATCCCTTTTGTTCTTAAAAACCCATCTAGTGCCAATTACCTTTGCATTCCTAGGTAAATTAACTAGCACCCATACCTTCTGAATCTTGAACTGAAGAAGCTCTTCTTGCATAGCTTCTACCCAGCTTGAATCAACTAAGGCTTTAAGAATGTTCTTTGGTTCATCTTGTGAGAGAAAACATACAAACAAGCAAGAATTTGAAAGCTCATGCTGCTTTGAAGCATAAAGGGCATCAAGAAGCCCTTGATGGTCTGAAGACATCAGTTGTTGTCTTGTCTTCACACATGACTGTATGTCTTCAATCACATTATCTAGGGAGTAAAATTTTTGAATTCTTGTTTGTGGAGTGGAAGGAACTTGATAATTTGATGGAAGATTGTTGAAATCCACCTCATTATCTGAGAATTCTGCTTCTTTTGTTTCTGAAGAGCCAGCAGTTGAATGCTCTGTCTCAGCAGTACAAACTGCTTTTGAACTGCTAACTTGACTGGCTTGTTTCTCAGTTCCATCTTTCTTGTTTTCATCTTCAACACCTTCTTTAGCCTTGCCAGAAGAAGATTCATCAGTTGTTGAAGTTGATTCCACAATTGTACTTGACCATATTGGCATTATGACATCAGATTGATCCTTTTCTAACTCAGCCTCATTTGTTCTAAAATATTGGAAAATCAAACTCATGTGCTAGGATTCTGGAGACACTATAAGGTGGTTAAACCTTGTTAACTTTGTGTATATGATATGTTGTGTTAATATGATTAAGTGAGCGAAATTCACTCAATCACACTTAGAAGGTTGTGTATGTTATGGAAATGGAATTGTTATGTTTATTAGTTAGCAATGAACACATAAAGATTAACACCAAACGATTCAATATTATTTATGATAATAATACGAGTGATCTTGAAATATCACTAGGGTTACAATCTTGAATCTTACGTTTTTCTAACTTGTGATATTCTTGTGTTTTGTTCTAGTTCTAACTGTTATGAGTTCTAAAATAATAACACACTTAGACACTTAATAACACCACACACTTATCACTAGTCTAAGATCTCTTTTATAGTCCAAGAGATCTTTACATATTGCTTAAAGTCTGGCCGACTTACTTGTTAACTTATCTTGAGTGTGTCAGTACATAAGATACAACATGTATCTGTGTACACAACTTGTTAACTAAGCACATGGGGTAAGATATTATCTACCGTATATTGTTGACTTTAGTACACTAATATCTTTTCAATACTTATCCATTTAGCAGTCTCAACTCAACAGTATCAACTAGTAGTTGGAACTGTTAGTTATAACTTGAGCAGTCCTAAGATATACATCAGCAGTTGGAACTGTTAGAGTATTCTTCTCAGCAGTTGGAACTGTTAATACTTGTAATCCTTGAAACTTAATCTTTAGAACATTTAATTCCCAACATCATGTTATATTGTTTGATTAAAGATAACTATATCTTCTATTCTTCCAAAAGTTATCAAGGTTAGAAAATTGAGTAGTATATACTCAAATTTGACTCCAACCTAGAAGATTAATAAGACACCATTTATTATGGAATGTGATGAATCACATTAAGTCTTAAAATTGAAGTTCTGAATTTGTTAAACTGCTTTTGAGTATGTTATTAACAAACTAATGTTAGGAACTGTCAATATGTATTTGTAATGTTCCAAAAGAGAACAATATTGTGTTGCTCTACTTGCTAAGTATTTATAGATAATCTATAAATTGCAAAAGGAAAGTGAGAGATTTTATCTTGAAAAGATAAAATTACAAGATACATAATCTTCTAAAATACACTAGCAAAGTCATGATGAGGATTAAACATGTTAATGTTAAATCTCAAGATGATAGAATTCTCATTCATAGATCCGCAAGGATATCTCAAATATTTGGATAATATGTTGAGGATTATGAGTTACAGGATTATGGTAAACCTGTTGATGAATTGCAAATATTGAATTTGGCAAGTTACTCATACTATGAATGTTTAGATGCAGTCCATAAAGATAATTAGTTTTGAAAACTTAATTAATCTTAAACTCTATAGTTACCCTATAGAATGAAGAAGAGTTTCTACAAAGGAAATGAAAATCCTAGATATTTAAGTTTTTGAGTAGAAATCATAATGGACAAAATTTTGTATACATATTTAATGTGTGAAAAGATTATCGATCACACTTAAGCAATTAACTGTGATTGAAATTCTTCTAGGCACATTAAATGTATAAAGATTATGATTGTCATTCTTAGTTTCATTTATATGAAATTAACAATGGAATATCAAAACTCTTTCTTGAGTAATTACTTGTGCGAGGACGATAAGTAATTGAAAGGAGTATTTGAATTCAAATAATCTTTGGAAGTATACAAAGTGCAATTATTTGTGAATGGATTAATGCATGCATCTAGGAGAAATACTTATGTTTAATTATTAAATTCTGTTTTGATTTATAATTAAAATAAGATGATTCCTTAATATTCCTTAAAGCTAGTGGGAGTGTTATATATATATATTTATTTTCTTATTTCATATATGTTGTATAACATATAGGAAGTAACATTCCATTAACATTAAATGTTAAGTCTTAGTTTGGAATAAAACTTCACGTGAAGATTTAGGAAATAAACATACAACCTTGGAATATATGTTTATTGTTATAAACATAAAGTGGTAAAAATAATTGATTCTAATAAACATGATATACTATTAGAAAGTCTAGATAGAAACATATCTTTGAAAAGATATGACATGAATAAAATCTAAGATTGACACAAGGATTTATCATGTACATCATGTTGTTTGTTGTATCATGCTTGATGATTTGACAACATTAATATCTAATTGAAAGTTCTTAGATAACTAAGTGTAATGGATATGGTTGGATTTAGAATTAACATCCTCAGCCTGGAGTTGCTCCTAAATTCTAAGTATGAACCATATGGCAAATTGTTGCGTAATTGATATAGTTGACAAATCTTGAAAGATTTGAAGGTATCAAACATTACACGATGGATATCAAAGTTTACGGAATTTTAAAGAGCATATTGTTGTTTGCATACAATGATGCTAATAAGATTGAGATGACACTCAATACTAGTCATGGTAGGATTTCATCCTTGTTAATGGCCATGTGTACTAGTTATGCTTAACTATAAGCATAGTTGCATTATACATTAAAGAATTAGAATACTTTAAACTATAAAAGGTTTGATAGTTTAACTGTCATAAATTCGTGGTTGAGGATGTCACGCATTTTATGAAATATTATGTGGCAATATCTAGGTAGATGAATGCACACATACAAGAATTTCACTAATTAAATTCTTGAAATAAGTATTCTTAAAATTCCGATAGATCAAAATTAGTTGATTTATGCCTTGTCAACAAGTATGTTTGACATGACTTGAGGCATAATTCATTAATGGGAATTATCATGCATTGATCTATTTAGTATTTGGATAAGGGATGTTAAGCAATTTACAATGAATTAAAGTACTTGATGTTGGAATATGTGAATCATAAAAACTATAAACACATAAACATATACAACATAACATAAAAGCATGCGCAGCGGAATAACAAGATCTATATACACGTAATTAATTAACTAAATATAAAAGTAATGCGTACCTTTTGATTCCTAGCAAGAACAAGGAATCATGCACTCCAAGAACAAGGTATAAACCCTAATAAGGGTTTAATGGGGATCGACTACACCTTAGTCGAATAGGGAAAAATAACACAAGCTAAAGGAAGCTTGTACTCCGTTCTTGTACACACGTAATACTAGCGTTTCAATGGGAAAAGCTAGGTTCTATATTCACAAACACAACCCTAACTTGTATTGAAGCTAGATCGAAAATCCCAAGGAGTTTGGGAGTTAAATTCCGATCGGCCACAAGGAGAGGAAGAAGAAAAGAATAGGGTTTTTGCTTGGAACAAGATTAGGGATTAACAAACACAATGGGATTGTATTTATAGGCTCCTGATTTCTTGTTCCCTACTCCAAAAGTCGAAACCCTAAGCCCATACACATGGGTCGGCCGAATCTAACCCAAGGGGAGGGTTCTAGATTCTTCTATCCTTCTCTTTCACTTTTAGTCCTTTATTTAACGAGCGTTATCCAAACCCCGTTAAATATTAATGACCGTTAAGTGGTTGTTTGTGAAATGAATAAATAAATCATAAAAATATAATTAATTATTCAAACCATTGAGACTCTTACGTATTGTGTGCAATCCCGAAGTCTCGTGTTCGAAACCGGACATACGAATATTAATTATTATCCATAAACTCTAACAGCTCCCACTTGGATATTCATTAATATAGTAATGACATGGGTTAGTCTAGCTTAACAGCCCCAATGCCCCCAGATCGACTCGAGTATGGTTTTCCTGGAAAAAACCACGTGATGATTAAATCATCATACTTATCCTTTTGTTTCTAATACCGCGTTAATATGGATATGGATCAAAGTCATTCCATAATTAACTATTCTGTTTCTCGTTATTAATAATTGATCAAGATTACCAAATCATCTGAACGTCTTCCAGATAGACTTTGGGTGTGGCCACACAAACATCTTGTCAACCCTACGAGGGGCCCAGCAGTATTATACTTCAAAACAAATTTGAAGGAACAAATCCTTTCTTGACTACGAGCATAACCCTTGAACTTTGCATCACCTCTGAAAATAGCCCTTATAACTACCAGTTACGGATAGCGTTAGACTACCATACAGAAAATGAGCTACATCCTCGGAGTTATCTGGTATCTCAAGTCTGAGGATAAATATTCATGATTTACTTAATGACAACGATCCATAAAGTACAATCATGTGGTTGGGATAAGTCCTATATTCAATTTATTCAATATTGAATATCATGTGATATTGGTATCTCAACCTTACAGTACATTCTACCAATCCTCACATTTGTCTTTATTTAATGATATTCCCATATCATTAATCGACAACGGACAATTTAGAATAAATTAAATTATTCACGGATTTAAACATGCAAATATAGGATACAATTTATTATTAATGAAAATAAACGTACACGTACTTTAATTCATTGTGAATAATAATTGCTTTAATATCCCTTATCCAAATACTAAACAGATCAAGCATGATAATTTCCATTAATGAATTATGCCTCAAGTCATGTTCCACATACTTGTTGACAAAGCATAAATCAACTAATGTTGATCTATCGGAATTTTGAGAATACTTATTTCAATAATGAAATTCTTGTATGTGTGCATTCATCCATCATGATATTGCCACATAATATTTCATAAATTGCATGACATCCTCAATCGCAAATTTATGACAATTAAACTACCAAACCTTGTAGTTAAAGTATTCTAATTCTTTATGTATAATGCAACTATGCTCATACTGAGCATAACTAGTACACATGGTCTCCTAATAAGGATGAGCTCCCACCATGACTAGTATTGAGTTTCATCTCAATCTTACTAGCATCATTGTATACAAACAACAATATGCTCTTTCCAAGTTCCGTAAACTTTTAACATTCATCGTGTAATGTTTGATATCTTCAAATCTATCAAGATTTGTCAACTATATCAATCATGTAACAATATGTCATATGGTTCACATTTAGAATTTTGGAGCAAATCTAGGATGAGGATGTAAATTCTAAACCATATCCATTACACTTAGCTATCTAATAATTTTTAATTAGATATTAATGTTGTCAATCATCTTGCATCCAAGCATGATACAACAAATAACATGATGTACATGAATAATCCTTTTGTCAACCTTAGATTCATTCATGTCATATCTTTCCAAGATATGTATCTATCCAGCCTTACGAATAGATTATCATGTTTATTAGAATTAGTTATTTTACCGCTTATGTTTATAACAATAAACATATATTCCAAGGTTTTATTTTCTAAATTTTCATGTGAAGTTTCATTCCAAACTAAGACTTAACATATAAATGTTAATGGAATGTTACTTCCTATATGTTATACAACATATATGAAATAAGAAAATAAATATAGCACTCCCACTAGCTTTCAGGAATATTAAGAAATATCTTATTTAATTATAAATCAACACTAGGATTTAATAACTAAAAATAATTATATCTTCTAGATGCATGCATTAATCCATTTACAAATGATTTGCATTTTGTATACTGCTAAAGATTATTTGAATTCAAATACTCCTTTCAATTACTTTCCGTCCTCGCACAAGTAATTACCCAAGAAAGAGTTTTGATATTCTATTATTAATTTCATATAAATGAAACTAATAATGACAATCATAATCTTTATATATTTAATGTGCTTAGAAAAAATTTCAATCACATTTAATTGCTTAAGTGTGATTGATAATCTTTTCACATATTAAATATGTATACTAATTTGTCCATTATGATTTCTACACACGAATTTAAATCTCTAGGATTTTCATTCCCTTTGTAGAAACTCATTTTTATTCTATAGTGTAACTATAGAGTTTAAGATCAACTACGTTACCAACTAGTTATCTTCTTGGACTGCATCTAATTTTTCATAGTATGAGTAATTTGCCAAATAAACATTTGCAATTTATTAACAGGCATACCACGATCCTGTAACTCATAACCCTCAACATATTCTACAAATATTTGAGATATCCTTGCGGATCTATGAATAAGAATTCCATCATCTTGAGATTTAACATTAACATGTTTAATCCTCATTATGATTTGCTAGTGTATTTAGAAGATTATGTATCTTGTAATTTTATCTTTTGAAGATAAAACTCCCACTTGCCTTTTGCAATTTATAGATTATCTATAAATACTTAGCTAACAGAGCAACACAAACTTGTTCTCTTTTGGGACTTTACAAATACATATTGACAGTTTCTAACCTTAATTTGTTAATAACCTACTCAAAGTAGTTTAACAAATTCTGAACTTCAATTTTAAGACTTAATGTGATTCATCACATACCATAATAAATGGTGTCTTATTAATCTTCTAGATTGGAGTCTTAATTGAGTATATCCTATCCATACTCAATTTATAACCTTGATATCCTTTAGGAAGAATAGAAGATATAGTTATCTCAAATCAAACAATATAACAAGAGTTTGATTTTCCTAATTGAACATACCATAAATACTATGTATTTCATTAGGATTAATATTGTAAGTTAATCTTACAATATGTGAGATACATATATTTCGTTTTGGCTTACCTATTTTACCAACTAAGTCAATTTAATGGTACAATAGAATTTCCAAGCCAATTGCATATTTTATAACATAAGTACTTCTGATCAAGTCACTTCATGTCTATGTCTTACCAAGAAGACATAACTGTTATAATCCCAATTTACGTTATAAGTCATTAATCAACTCAATGACTCCTTGTATATGTCTTAAAAAAAACATAACAAGATAACGTATTACTTTGTTATAAGTCTTATAATAATAAAAGACTTCATATTTATATCTTTATACTAAAATATAAGTATGCATAACTAAAGTAATTATGAACACCACAACTTGGTTTCAATTGTATTTCAAGTTAATTTATTACTTCATATATTTATGTCATTCCAAGAATACATAAACATTCAAATTATGAAGTAGTATAAGATTACTTCATTTATTTATGTCATTGCAACAATACATAAATATTCACATTTGAAGTAGTCTTATTTACATATCGACACTTGTTCTAATAATTATCTAATTTTAGAAACTTGTAAATTAACATAGTTTCATCACATCAGCTTAGGCTAGTAATGAAAGTATGTAATTTACCTTGCCATTAATATCTATTATCAAGTATACACTGACGCTAGATATTAACTTCAAGTGTTCTATAACTAGAATGTGAATAAACCACATTAGAACATTGATCTCTTACCATATAGTCAAAAGAACCCTATAATCATATTCCTTTATGTTGTTGCTTGCACACAATAAAGATTTCTCCCACTTGTGCATGGAACAACATCACGTATCAGATAAACAACACGTCAATAGTTTGCTTATTTGATCAATATGATTGTGTCATAGATATAAGTAGATATAGAATCACCTCGTCTAGTAAGGAAACGTACACGTCTATCCTTAATACCACAAGTGTTTATAATTGGAAAGTAATTATCTCAAGAAATTCTAGAGATAATCTGGGTTACTACCAAGACTTGTAGCTCCCACTGAATTAAAGATCACTACATGAACTTATTATTCAGTAATTACATCACAATGCTCCCACTGGATTTGACAACATTGTAAGTGTTGCATAACCAGTAAAAGCAAATAGCGTGCAGTTTACTTTCCTACACCTTTGAGGAATCCCTTACGTAACGTTACTAAGGTACTCAAAGAATGTATTCTACTTTGTAAATGATGGAATATCCATCAATGCAATTAACTTGAAAGAATTGGGTATGCAATTTCTTCCTTAGTTAGGTCTATGTTAGGAATATAAATATTCAGATGAAGGCTCGGTCACCCCGAGCATCTATTTAGCATCTACATAGCTCGTAGGCTTATTTATATTAGCTTAGCAATATTAGTATTAGTATTATTAGTTTAGTCGTATTTATATTTGTGGAGTGGGTCGGGGCTTTCCCCACTGTCAGCTCACTCCACAGCCCACTAGGGGCACCAATATTAGTTAGTATATAAACCCCTTCCCACACTTGGGAAGGGTTGGAACTCTTGTCATATTTCACACACTAATCTAATTGATACAAGTTTCTCCCAACTCTCTCTCTCTCTAGTTCATCTCTCTAACAACCATGGATCTAATCTTCCACAACCCAAGACCACCCGAATCATCCACACAATCAAGATGGTTATTTCCTACAATTGGTATCAAGAGCCATGGTTAGGTTCGGTTTGATTGTGTGTTGGTATCATTTTTTTTGGTTCGAATCATGTTGTATAAACTGCTTCAAATTTTTGTTCACTGTTCTACTCATTTTTTTGTTTTGTTCAAATCTTTGAGTGGGCCGTACATGGATCTGTGTTTGCTTATACTTCATGTGGATCAAATAGTGTTTGGGGGTCTACTAGCACAATTTGACTAAAGTGTTTTATGGTAGCATTAACTTCACTTTTGTTGTCATACGTTATTATTTTTCATAGTCTTGCGTTTTTTTTTTGGTTTCAACTGACTTTGGCCTTTAGTTGTTTATTGAGTTTAACGTGTGACTCCTGTTCATTGATTTTGAGCCTTAGTTGTTGATGTCGGAAGTACGTGTGGCTGTTGGATTTGTGAATGTTGGGTGATATCATAAAAAATTTAGTTGCTCAAATCTGTGGTGGTGTTGTTCATTGATTTTGCTGTCATACGTTATTATTACGTTGGTGTTCAAAATCATTGTCTCAACGTGAGATTTTGTTGAGTGATTAAAGATTTGTCGTGACTGCTTTGGTCAAATTGCTTGTGTTGAATGATGAACTGGAAAGTTCTTGGTTGTGGATTGATGTTGTGTTCTTGGATGCGGTTTGTGTATAATTTTTGGATGCAGTTTGGCTGTTTGCCAAAAATGGATAAATATGACAAAACTGGTGATAGTGACATACAGTCTGGCACAGATGCGGTTTGTGTCTATAATATTGGTTTTATCGTTCATGCTGTTTGTCTATTTATCATGAACGCGGTTTGTATGTGTGATTATGGATGCTGTTTGTATGTATGATCATGAACGCGGTTTGTCTGTATTATCACGAATGCGGTTTGTCTAAATGCTCACGAATGCGGTTTGTCTAGTTTCTCATGAATGCTGTTTGTCTGAATGTTCATCGACGCGGTTTGTCTATCTGTTCATCGACGCGGTTTGTCTACCATTTCATCGATGCGGTTTGTCTGTCACTCGGTCAAATGGTCAAACTATCTACTTTGGTCAACAAGTTATCAAATGTCAAAATGAAAGATTAAAAGGAGAGAAGCAGTAAAGCAGACCCAGACCAAACAAACACAACTTCATTCGAAACAACAAATCCAATTCTTTACAACCACTGACTTCACAATCATCAACACCATAGTCTACATCATTAACAAAAACAAATCCAATCGAAAGTAGAACAAATTACAGCCACAACCAACCCATTATCCAATCCGATGACAGTTCCATTCAACACCTATACACAATCTATCTCATCTTCTCCTAATTATCATCACATATGCTCACATCACAAACAAGACTCAAACATACATATTAACAAATCAAGATCTCAGCTTGTTCAAACTTTTCCGTAAATCTTTTAAAGATTTTTTAGTTTGAGCATGACCATCATCGATCCATGATGAAGCCTCATGCCCCTTTTATATCCGACTAAAAAGAAAGAGTCATAACCTTCATGTTATTCTCGTTTCTTTAATTCGTTCATTGATAAATAATTTTTTTTCGGACACAACAACAATTATAACCTACCCGAGACATCTCAAGATCTTGCAGCCGTTTATTGTTGAATCTTCCTCTTAGATTGTGCGTTCTTTTAGGTTATCAGTATCTAAAGTGGGTTGATTTTTAATTTGTGTTCGATGGGTATGATATGATGAAGATGGCAGATGTGCAGGGTGATGTGAATGATGAAGATGGAGGAGTCTGTTGAGTTGAGAAAGAATGTATTGTGATGAGATAAGGGCAGATTAATTTTGCAGAGATCTGGGTTTGAGTTGTTTGGTGGTTAAGTGAATGGAAGAGAGGATGGGGGCGGATTAGCAAATGGTTAGGGTTAGGATTTGTGCTAAAGTGGGAGTTAAATACCCATATAATTAGGGTAAAGGATTGGATCGGGTTTTGTGGTGTTGGGCCAATGGACCAAGTTTGGATAACTTATGATATTGTGGCCTGACGTACATGATGAGTGGATTGGGCTGTATAGTTTGTTTATCCAAATCAATTTAACACTTGTGGCATTTCGGAACTGCCAAATCCTTGTTACCTTATGTTAATTTAACATAAGCAACAAATCAATTCAACATGTTTGATGAGTTGTCGTCAACTTGTTACCTCGGTGATCAATCATATTGTGTCTCATGAAAAGTAATTAACAAATGTACTCTTCATACATTGTGTTAATTTATTTCTGTTACAATTGATTGTTAAAAGGAGCGGCATTTCGGTTATTATTGTCACATGGATACACATGTCACGGCTAGTAATTGGGTGTATGAATGTCAACGTGAGATCAGAGTTGTGGATTGGGCAGCGTTGTCCTATTTGAGCCTGCGATTTGAGTGAGCCTGCGATTTGATATTTGCAATTTGAGTTACGGTTGACAAATTGCTATTTGATTAATTGTGAATTGACAAGTTGCTATTTGACTTGTTGCGACTTGACTGATTGTAATGGCACCAGTTGCGATTTGACGTTGTGAGTTAACACTTGCGATTTGACTTATTGCGATCTGGATAATTGCAATTTGACTTGTTGTAATTTGACAAACTTAGACTTGACTAATTGCAATCTGATCAATTTGACGTTTGACTTCTTTAACTTAAATTTCAAAGATCAGTATTGCACTTCACTCTTGGCTATTCTTGTTGATTTCACGGTTTCTCTTTTTGATTTTAGAAAATCCCGCGAAAGATTCGATTTTTTGGTTTAAATCACAAGAGTTGTAAAATCCCGTGAAATTAATTTTGGACAAGTAGGCGGAACATGGATGTTTGGCATTATAATACTTGCGAGGTTTGTCTATATTTTTGGGATAAGTTTGTGCTACAAGATCGGCAGAAATTGGGTGTAGGGTATTCACAATACAAGAAACACTTGTTTGAGGCTTAGTTTTGGATCGAATGGAAGATATTCTAGAGAGAGGTAGGAGAGTTTGGGAGCCTTTGTAGAGAGAGAAATAAGATGAGATTAGATTATCATGAAAGGTCCAACCCTTCCCATGGGTGGGAAGGGAGTATTTATAGTACTACATAATATGTCCTTAGTGGACTGTGGAGCGAGCTGACAGTGGGTAAAGACCCGACCCACTCCACAATATTACTAATAACTAAACTACTAATACTATTACTAATTATCCTACGAGCTATGATGTGCTACTAAGTACTCGGGGAGACCGAGTCTTCAACAGAATATTCATATTCCTAACAATCTCCCCCTAAGAGAGGTCACCCCGGAAGTCATGTTCTGAATTCTAGCACTTCATCCTTGGATCTTGACTTCATAGCTCGTACTCATTGATTCTTCAATTTCCTTGATCATTGTGCAGCAGCAAATCTTAAGATGACTTTTTCTTCTGTCTTGGATGATCTTTGTTGATTCTTTGGAGTTATCATCCCACTTGAGTCTCCAAGTCATCTTTCAGTAGTAAGTCTCCATGTGATGAAATATACTTAGAGTCGACATGCTCACACTATATGGTGTCATGATCTTCTGCATCAGAGTTAGCAGAAGCTGTGTTGAAGGTCTTTTGGGTGATCATGACTTTGTTGAGTAACAATGATGATGTAGTGTGAACATGTAGTAGAGGATTGGCATCTTTTCTGCAACCAGCTACAACAGCAACCAGCTACAGCATTCCACAGCTACAACCGCCATATATTCCTGCATACGACAGTTAGCAATAATTCGACCGGTACTTACAAGTTTGGACTTCGAGATAGTCAACAGCATAGTGTGAAAACTCTCTCTAATCCTTACCATGACCGTTCCTAATCGAAAACCCACAGAGGGCTTTTTAAGATTTTACCGTAGTAAATCAACGATTAGGTGAGTCGCTGGAGATCACTCCACGACTGTAGACCGGTTGAAACCGCCGCGACCACTAAGCGTAATCCACGAGGAATTACCGAAGTGACCTGCTTTCAGGGCTGCTTGATGTTGACCCTGGCAGGAATTTCCATTCAATCATTGAGAATTACATTAGTAAATTCTCTCATAAATGTTCTGGCAGATTGCTAAGATCTGCGTAGGACTCATGAGTTTACAACTGGTGTCCTTACTGTTGAGCAACCAGTGTAGAAATAATTCGTGTCCCTATGAGATCTTATTATGCATCTCGTGGCTCTAGACTCGATAGTGCGATTTAATTTAGTGAGCGGAGGCTGGAGAGGACTGCCACCTTTTCAATATCATCTAACTCGGAGTGAGAGAGACGATAGAAATGTATTGAACTCCGTGAAAATTGAAACAAGAGTCCTTTGAGGGACCTTGAGTGGCTAGGGAGGGTTGTGCAGCGTATCACTGGGTCCATGATACTTTGTCTTCAATGCCAGCAATCAACTAAGTGATTCTGACAGCATATGTATTGACCCGGTTTCTGCCTAAGTTGTAAGGAGGGCTATTTCTTTTCACCCTTTCTCTTTACAATTCTTTTTCATTCTTCAACCCCTTCAGTGCTTACCGAGACTTCCTTACTAGTACCTTGTTAGGTTTGTTCCAGTACTAGCTCCATCTCAGTCGGCACTTTTCCCTTATTCACTTTTCTCCTTTTTAATCATACCTAAGGACTTCTACACTAACTAGTGGATTGTCCCTGGGTAGATCCCTCCGGCTCTGGCGGGATCATGGGAACTTGAACCTAACCTAACCATCCTTATAACTCCATGCGTTAATTAAAATGGTCGGTCTTTGATATTCATCCATGATTGCCAAACCAAATCCTTGAAAAATCTCTCAAAGTGTTCATGATTTTGAAACACATTTATTGCAAACACTTGAGAGTTTTATATTTTTCAAATGCTCCCCCTCAACATGTGCTCGAGTGATAGTTTTATAAATTTGCACATGTTAGGTAGAGCTCGCATTTTTTTGAATTGATCCACTTTCAGTGAACATGACCGATTCGAGACACGCTTACATCACTAGTTAAACTAGCTTGAAATTATTACCCGGCCTGGTCAAGTCCACAGAAAGTTTCTCGAAATGGTACACTCTACTCAGATCCATCTTTTTCGAGACACGCTTACATCACTGGTTAGACCAGCTTGAAATTATTACCCGGCCAAGACTTATCCTTTTGATTGATGGCAATTCAAGTTTCGTCAATTCATTGGTGAAGTCTGAGCCTTGCTTACGTGAGATGCCAAATCCTTTGTTTTGTTAAAACCATTTGCTCCCCCTTAATATGTGCATCTATAAAAAGAAGATTTTTGCACATATGGAAGAGCTTGCTTTAATGACCAAAACATTTTGCTCCCCCTCAATATGTGCCTTGATATACAAAATGGTTTAGCACATACGGGAGAGCATACATTAACTTCCAAAATCATCACATTTTATCAGAATTTCCTATTTAAATCACATTCTCTCCCCCGATCAAAAATTTCAAACCATTTGAGATTTGTGATCCCAAGTGATTTAAATAAGTTTAGAAAATTTGGGAGAAAATGTGGTCAGGTTTAAATGTATTCTGATTTTGAAGCATACTATGCTTCCTTTGAAACACCGAGAGAGTGTCACTGCTGATGTTGCACAAATTTGGCAAGGTGTCGGAAATTTGAACAAATATGCCCCCCTCAATTAATGACCCGTTTTCCATTAAAGGAGCTGTAGTCATTCAATTGAGCGACGGGTATTTGTGAAAATTTAAATCAATTTACCACCTTGTGTAACATCAAGACTCTCTTGAAGAATCAAACAAGATAAAGAGTCTGATGTAAAGAAGACTTCTCTTCTAATACACGAAATGACGCACTGAAACGTACATCAAGTCGGGATAACATGGATATAAAGTAATCCATGCCTAGGTGAACATCACCCGGTTGGAGGAACAACTGTCTTTTTGGCGACATGCTTTCCCCATTGTACAGTGCGGGTTGCAATATGAAGTAACTGCAAGCCATTAAGACATGTTTTAACTGATTAGTATAACTTCTGCTCGAGCTTCATTTAAGAATCCGTGCCATTGTTGAATGACATTTCTAGATCCGTAAATGTTATCGATAAACAGAAGACATGCCTAGGTAGGACTATTTTTGGTATTTTCTGATTTTTCGATTTTTATGGTTTTTATAGGTTTTATATTTTTGTATTTTTCTTTTTGATTTAAGATATATACAACTATGTACAAGGATATAAGAAGACAATCCTTTACTCCTCCTTTTCTTCCTGAAGACACTTGAGGGTTTCAGGAGTCATGCTTTTCATGCCCAGGCGTGGGAGAATAAACTGAAACCTTTCTCTTGGGAGGGCCTTGGTGAAGATGTCAGCTAACTGAAACTCTGTCCTCACGAAGTATAGTTCCACAATTCCTTTTTCCACCTGTTCCCTGATGAAGTGATGCCTGATGTCGATGTGTTTTGACCTGGAGTGCTGAACATTGTTACAACAAAGAGCAATGGCGCTTTTGTTGTCACAATATAGGGGAATTTTGTTGTATGAGAATCCATAGTCCGAAAGCTGTGATCGCATCCAAAGGATTTGTGCACAACAAGCAGACATAGCAATGTATTCAGCTTCAGTAGATGATATGGAAGTACTCATCTGCTTCTTAGAAGACCAACTAACCAACTTTTCCCCTAAAAACTGAGCTCCTCCTGAAGTACTTCGACGAGTGTCTTGACATCCCGCATGATCAGCATCCGCGTAAGCCGTTAACTCCATTGCAGTGTCCTTAGGATACCAGAGACCCATATGAACCGTGCCTTGAAGATATCGGAAGATCCTTTTCACTGCTTCAACATGCTTCTTGGTTGGTCTGGATTGATACCGAGCACACATACACACAGCAAACAGAAGATCTGGTCTGCTAGCCGTGATGTACATCAAAGATCCAATCATGCTTCGATACTTTGTTATATCCACTGGAATCCCTGAAGGATCTTCATCCAGCTTCGTTCTATCAACCATGGGAGTGTCAACAGGTTCACTTGAATAGAATCCAAACTTTTTCAAGATCTCGTTGGCGTATTTGGATTGATTAATGAATATGCCTCCGGGACTTTGAGAAACTTGTAATCCTAAGAAGAATGACATTTGTCCCATCATGGACATTTGGAACTTGGAATTCATCTCCTTTGAAAAACTATCACATTCACTAGGATCTGTTGAAGCAAAGATGATATCATCTACATATATCTGAACTAGCAGTAGATGGTTTCTTGACTTCCTGGTGAATAGTGTGGGATCAACAACACCCTTGGAGAATCCGTTCACTAGGAGGAACTTGGACAATGTATCGTACCATGCCCTTGGCGCCTGTTTTAACCCATAAAGAGCCTTCTTCAAGCGGTAAACATGAGTAGGATGTTCAGCATCCACGAATCCTTCTGGTTGACTCACATAAACTTCTTCCTTTAAGTCACCATTCAAGAATGCCGTTTTGACATCCATCTGGTAGACTATCATATTTCGACTAGCAGCATTTGCGAGGAAGATTCTTATGGCTTCAATTCTAGCAACAGGAGCAAACGATTCTTCAAAATCAATGCCCTCTTCTTGTCTGAACCCTTTAGCAACTAGCCGTGCCTTGTTCTTTAAGACATCACCATACTCATCGAGCTTCACTTTGAAGATCCACTTTAAAGCAATGATCATTGCAAGCTCTGGAGGAGGCACTAATTCCCATACTTCAAGTCGATCAAATTCATGGATTTCATCCTGCATAGCCTGGAACCAGCAATCTTTAGTCATTGCTTCTTTGGCATCTTTTGGTTCGACTTTGGACAGTACAGAATTGAAGAAGCACCATAGTGCATCTGTGGCTAGTTGATTACGTGTGGATACTGGACGTGAGGGATTGCCTATGATGTTGTCGATTGGATGATCACTGGTTCATTTTCTGAGATGGTCGTGAGGTTGAGGATTATTAATAGACGTAGCAGTGCTGTGTTCTTCAAGAGTGGGTGTGTCTGATGAATGTTCAGGAGCAAATATGTTTTCAAAAGGAACCTCATCAACAGGAGCAAACGGATTAACTTCCGAAGAATGATTATTTGAAGATTCTTGCATTACTGGAGAAGATAGAGCGTTTGATGATGATGGCGATTGACTGGCAGCTGGAGCATTGTGACTGACTGATACTGAAGCTGTAGGGCCTTCTGAACCTTGTGGGGCTGGAACCTCAGCCATAGGTAGTATAGCAGGTTCACTCGGGATGTTTCCATTCGTTGGCTCAAAGTATTCATCAAACATAGGATCAAATAACTTCTTTAACTCCTCGCATGTAGGTGGCACATAAGAATCCGCAGGCGTGGAATTCTGTACAAGTCCTGAACTAATGGGTCCAGGAGACAAAAGGTTAAGATCGGGTCCAGAACTAATTTGTCCTGAAGCAGGTTGCTCACTCAGCTCATCGAACGTAACATGAATGGTTTCCATAATTTTACGGGTTCTCTTATTGTAGATTCGATACCCTTTATTGTCTGGTGCGTATCCAACAAAAATACCTACATCTGCTTTAGCTCTTAACTTTCCCAAGTCTTGACTATCGTTAGTTGGGTAGGAAAGTGCACCAAACACACGGAGAAAGGAAAGATCTGGTTTCTTGTTATGAATTAACTCGAAGGGAGTCTTCTCATGAACCGGATGAATTAGGGATCGGTTTTGAGTGTAACATGCTGTTGCAATAGCCTCTGCCCAGAGAAACATCGGTGTCTTTGAAAATATAAGCATAGTTCTTGCAGCCTCTACCAGAGTACGGTTCCTTCGTTCAACCACTCCGTTCTGTTGAGGAGTGCGAGGGATACTTTTCTGGTGCGTGATGCCAGTACTTTCATAGAAATTACGGAGTTGTTGGTTAACAAACTCAGTACCATTATCAGTGCGGATGATTCTGACAGTTTTATCGAGCCTTACTTGCAGCTGTTTTATCAGTTTAATGATAACCTCTGGAGTTTCGTCCTTGGTTCTCAAAAACTTTACCCATGTGAACCGAGAATAATCATCTACTATCACCAGAACGTACTTCTTTCCATTTATGGTTTGTATTCTCATTGGACCGCACAAGTCCATGTGGAGGGTATGAAGAACTTCCAAGTTGGTGTTGATGGTTTTAGGCTTGTGGGTTTGTTTCTTGCTTTTACCCAGTTGGCATGCAGAGCAGAGGTAATCTTTCTCATATTTCAGTCTGGGCATCCCTCTAACAAGATCTTTACGGGAAAGATTATTTATGGTACCGAAGTTCAAGTGGTTCAAACGACGATGCCACAGCCATGATTTTGTTTTAGAGGCTTTAGAAAGCAAGCGTATGGGAGAGGACTTCAACATTTCTTCAATCGATATGGTATATAGATTGGTGCCCCGACTGCCCTTAAGGAGATCTATACCATCCAATTCTCTAACGAAACATGTATGCTTTCTGAAAGCCACTTCAAGATCTGAATCACAAAATTGACCCACAGAAAACAGATTGTGCCCTAGTCCTTCCACATAATATACCCTTGAGATTACACTGTCACCAAACACATAATCTCCATAACCCATAATAGCACCAAAGTGGTCGTTCCCAAATCTAACTGTCCCGATAAACTTTTTCACGAAGTTCTTGAGCCGCGAGCGATCCCCAGTCATATGTTTTGAGCAGCCTGAGTCCAAATACCACAGGACGATTTGTACGACCTGCATTTGAAACCAGACAACAATGGATAACTGAAAAATGTGGATCCCCAAGTGCAATTGGGGTCCGTTTGGTCAGCACACACAAATTCCGGAACCACTGATTCCACAGATGCTACTGTCTTAACTGAGGAGACAGAACTAGAGGCAGGACAAGACCTAGATGGAAGGCATTGTGACTCTAAAGACAGGATTCTACCAGTTGGTCTCCATTCCTTATTCATCACAATTTTATGCATATTCGTTTTAGGTAATGATCTCTGTTTTCCTAAATTGAATTTCCTTCCAGTGGGTCTCCATTCCTTAACATTCACAATTTTATGCTTATTCATTTTAGTTAACGTGCACTGTTTTCCTAAATTGAATTTCCTTCCAGTGGGTCTCCATTGATAGCCTATGCTAGCAAATGTTTTTCCTGTTGCTTTCCAAACCTTTTTGCATGCTTTAATTACCCTACCATTCTTAACATGGGATGATGCAGAAGACATCAAGAAAGACACAACACATTCATCATGATTAGCAGAAATTAAACAATTGTCGCATGTTTTACAGATAGCATTAGAATTCGAATTAATTACAGTACTTTTGATACTAGAATCAACACGATTCATCCTACTCATTGCAAACTTATTGTTCCTAGGTTGGGCTTCTACATTCTTCAAGTGATCATTCTTAGCTGGCGCAGTCCTATCCTTTCTTGCATTTCCTCTAGACCTTGACCCGCTAGCTTGGGTGTCACTTTTTACTCCTGTAGAAGCATCGAAGGTAACATTAGTTTGTTTTTCTGTCACATGCTTTCCTGATAGTGATGTGTTAGGTTCTGATGTTTTAGGTGGTAGATCAAAGGCTACATGCTTGTTCTCAACATTGGATGATGATGTAACAAATCTATCTCTATGGCAGCTAAACTTAGGAATTGAGCCTATGGCATATTCTAAGTTTTCCTGAATCCTTTTCGTGAGTTTGCAAGCATAGACAACTGCCCTATCAAGTGGCTTATCAGCCCTATCCTCTTTAACTACCTCACGAAGTGTGTCAAGGCCCTCTCTAAGATGATCGAGATATGTTTGATGGGCAAAGCTGTTATTTCTAAGATTAAGCGGAATACGCCCAACATCAACATCATACTTTTTACTATCAGTAGCCTTTGGCGCATCACAATTACAAGTGGTGCATGGCATTTTACCTTTCACCCGAACCTTCAGATTCTCAATTTCATTTGTCAAAGAGGTTATTTGATCATTGTGATTGCTTCTTGTAACTTTAATAGAATCATATAACTCTTTGAAATGTTGTTTGACCTTTGAATTTTCTTCTCGATAACACTCATTTTCATAATGTAACTTATTTATGGTGTTTTGATATTGAAAATTCTGAGAGTCTGAAGACGAAGGTTTATTGGTGCCATACACTTCATACTTGTTGGATTTCAATTGGGCAATTTGGGCCCTCAGCAGTCGAATCGTGTTCGTGTGAGCTTGAATTGTCTCATCTCGTTTGCTTAATTCAAAATAAGTATCAAATTCAGGAGCATCCAAGGATGTCTTGTCATTTGATATTTTATGTTTTTCATTTAAATGTTGCTGTTTCAATTGCAAATTAAGATATTCAACTTCTAATTTTGAAAAACGTTTAACCATATTATCATGGTCATCATTTTGAATTTTTTCAAGAAATTTTAAATTCTCCCCCTCAAGCTCAACAACACGATTCTGGGTGACATTTAACGCAATAGCATACTCATTAAATTGACAAGCAGACAATGCAGAATCAGTGACAGTGTAAAATACATCTTGTGCAATACATTTAGCAATCAAGTTGTCGTTAGTAATGAGTATGTTTTTTCTTTCAATCTCTCGACTCTTAAGTTCTATTGCATGTTCATTCACCTCATTTTCCATATCTTTAAACACTACTTCCATTTCTTTTATTTCGGCTTTAAGGGCAGTTTGCAACCCTTCAAAGTGTTCTTTAAGTAGCTTAAAGAATGGCATGACCTCAGTTAAGTAACACCTTTTTGCATGTTCAAAACACCTTTCCCCCTCAGTAATGCCGGTTGGTGTGATTCTCTTCTTACATGTTTTATCAAAATCAGCAAATAATTGCCAAAGCACATATAAGCTAATAAAGGTTTTGCATTCAGTGGGAAGAGACAAAGGCACCAGATTCCTAGGTGTATTGGGAGGATACACCGTTACGGACGCAACTTTTCTAATGAGGGGGGTGTTGGCCTTAAGTTTATCTACCTTAAGTTTTTCATTATCTTGTTTCCAAAATATCTGTTCAGGTGTTAACTTCTTTTGAGGAGCAAACACAGTCAAATGATTTTCCTCATAATAATCATGGGGTTTGATTATTATTCGTCTGGCTATGCACTCGGGATCCCTCATTTTCTCATTCATTTTTTTCTTCGTTTTATCACTTATCTCATCCTCTTCATTAGTGTAGATATGCTCAGGTTGGTCATGAATAGGCATAAGCATCACATTACCATCATATAGGGCTGGTTGAAGTACTTTCATGTCCCTAAGGATGGTTGACTTAGGTTCACCTATCATGATTTTACTATGCTTATCACTCAACTTTCTGTGCTTATGAATCATTTGAGCAGTTTGTATGGTTTGATTTTGTGTGTACAACTTATCTTCAAGCTTATTTTTTAACGTCTTGAGTCTAGAGAAATCATTTAAAAGAGTTGTTTCTTTTTGTTTGAATTCTTGCTTAAGTGTAGTAACACACTTTTGCGCTTCCTGTTTCTGTTTGACAGACTGTTCTAGCTGACTTTTCAAAGAACTCAACTCTAATTTTAATGTTTCTTCTCTCACTCTAGACTCTTTAATAAGTGTACTCATTTGACCTTCTAATTTCTGCTCACGATCATTAAGCTCAAACTTAGCACGCTGTTCATACATAGCCACTTGTTCTTTATAGATGTTTAGTTTAGTGATCAAGTTATCATCAGGGACAGGCAATTTGTTCTCATGGCACTCGCATGCATTATCTATATTATCCGCATTATCTAAGGCACATACATTACTCCTAACACAAACATCATTATTGACAAAAGATTCACCATTTGGTACATCAGGCGAGTTGTTGTAATTCAAATACTGTTCATATGAAATAATATTGCTATTTTCCATGTCAACATTACTTGGGTCAGAAACATCTGCCTGATGTACTTCTTCGGGATTCTTTTGTCCCTCGACAATATTATATGTGTCATAAATTTTTAGTACCTCAGATATCACGGATGCATTAGAAGGACCAGCTTGACGAGGAGATGAGACCAGGGAAGACAAGTTAGCCATGAAGATTGTTTGAGCCGTAGGTTCATCATCTACATCAGAGTCATATGCATCACAGTCATCTGCCTTGAAGATGTTAGGATCATTGAGTGCTAGATCCTGAACAGGTTTCTCATCCACATCTTCATCAAAAGTATTTCCTCCATCTCCTGCCAAGAACAATAACTCTTCCTCATCCAACACAGCACCATTCTCTTGAGCTTGCATTAACAGCATCTTGTCTTTGAAGTAATCTGAGTTCTGAGGACGTTTAGGTTGATTGCAGTTTCTAGCAATGTGTCCAAGCCTCCCACAATTATAACACTTGATCTGTTTTCCTTGACCCTGATTGCCATTCCCTGCTCTATTCTGCACATAACCTCGACCCATGTTTCTACCTACTCTCCCTTGCACATTCTGAACCACAATTTTCCCATCCTCCACCATTGCTAGATTGCGTGGATTGGATGAATTCCTTAACTGATTGTTGGTCTGAGGGAGTGATGCTTAAAACTGTTGAACCAGTAATGATACTTGATTGGTGAGGTTGTCAATCATTTTGTCAGTCTGAGAGTAGCCTGAGTCAAGTTGAGAACTCATAGCAGGTACATGTGAGTGAAGTTGAAGATAGCTTGGGTTGGAAGATGATTGGTGATGAAGCGAAAAGTGTACCGCTTTTAAGGGGTCATTTAAGCCCTAAATCGTATTTATTTGATCAAATATCACCCTAAATCGTTCCTTTTGTCATTTTAGGTACTTTTGAGGAGAAATCTGGAAAAGGAGGCATTTTGGACGTTTTTGGAGCATAAAAGTGAAGAAAACGACAAAGTCTCAAAATCGGCTGAAAGTTACCTTTGACGGCGTCACAATTTACTCTGGACGGCGTCATGCCTTGGCAAGAAAAGGTGGACGTGAAATTTACTCATGATAAGCCAGTGAAAATAGCATGTGAATTCTGACGGCGTCACGCTTTAACCTGATCAAGGGCGTCACGGCTTAAATCAAAGAGGGACGGCGTCACGTTCAAGGTTCGACGGCGTCAAGCCTTGATAAGCCAGAATGGATTTTTGAGAGCTAAAGAGGGACGGCGTCAAGAAGGTCATCCGGGAACCCTAAAAGCGGCGAGGTGACGGCGTCACACTCCATAACGTGACGCCGTCAGATCCAAAAATCTATATATAGTTTTCTAATTTTTTGTCATTAGTGTGGAACTTAGTGTGTGGAATTTTGGGAGAAAACCCTAAGACGATTTTAGCTTCTTTTTCAAGGCTTTTTGCCTTGAGATCTTCCATGTTACATTGAAAGATAAGTTATCAATTAATCATTCAATATGTCTATGTGTTGTTTGATTCTATCTTATTCTTGTCTTTTGTTTAACATGTTAGGCTAGATTTATCTTGTGTTTGCTTAGATCTAATGAAACCTAGCTATTGATTATTGGTTATTAGTGTGTTATTAGTTGTATTGGATGATTGTTTATCTATGTTAGGCTTAAGAAAACTGGCTAACTTCCTATTCGGTAACTTGCTTGAACGTCTTAAGAAACATGAACCAAATGCGTACTAAAGGTTTTTATGGTTGTATTTAATGCACAAGCGAATTCTAGTGATCCCATGTTAGGAGCTTCCTAGCCGGCTCGACATAGGAGTGAAGTAGAAGCTTGTAGAGTTGGGGAAGTAAGTACGCCACCCCACGAATGGTATTAAGGAATACACCCGTCATCCACGCGACTAATACACACTAATCAACCGGTAAAAGATAGCTAGGGAGTAAGGAAATCTAAGTAAACACATTTCTCTACATATAAGTTTCCACCAAACTTTTCATTTTTGTTATTTTATTTTATTTGCATTCGTAGTAATTTGGGTTAGTTGACTAGCAACTAATTCCGCCCACTCTTTCAAACCCGAGATTTTACTTGCTTTCATAAAAATATAAAAACATAAAAAGAATCTTCTCTCACCCTTAGACCTATTAGAGTAATTTTTCATACCTAACGAACACTATTCCCTGTGGAGAACGATCAATCCCCCGTACTTACCACTACACTATACTACATCGGTCAGGTACACTGCCTGGTGGGGTTGTAAGCCTCTTGAGATCCCTCGAGAGGTAAAACCTGTTGTAAGGTTGCAAAACCCACGCATCAAGTTTTTGGCGCCGCTGCCGGGGAATAGTTATTGTTTAGGTTGAATTTTTATTTCTATTAGGTCTACTCACTAGATTCCTTTCTAGTGAGATTTTTTATTTTATTTTTCTAGGTATTCTTTAGTCTATCTATTTTCTTTGTGCTTTTGTTCGTAACAGATTTTCATTGACTATTCAGTTTGCCAATATGGAAAACGCGAATCCACCCCTTACACCTGGCGAAGTGGCTTTGTTGCGTAGCCAACTTGAGAATGAGATTAGTGAGCTCAGGGAGCTCAGTAGAATGATTGATATAGAGCTTGATTATGCCTTGAACAATTTAGGGACCGCCATATACTCAGATAATTACTTAGAACGTAATAATCTTACGGTTGATAAGTTGATTGAGAAAATTGAGGAAGTGAAGGTAGATCCTAGGTTGGATGATTGTTTCAATGAATACCCCACTAAGGAGGAGATTGCTTACTATAACAACCTAGTTGATAACCCTCGACCACCTTTTGTTAGAATTGACCCAAAGATTAAGAGAGGTGATCCCGGGAATGTGAAGATACCATGTATGATTGGGTACCAATACGTTGAGCATGCTTACATTGACTGTGAATCCCCAATCAACGTTATGTCCTCAGGCCTTTATAGCCAAATCATAAACACACCACTTGAGCCTAGGATGGACCCCAAGTGTCCAGGCGGAGTTTGCAACTTCGTTGGAAGGATTAAGGATATACATATCCTTGTTGGGAACTTTACCTTTGTCACCAACTTCATGATTTTAGAAGATATGGCAAGTGTTGTTGACTGCCGCCTATCTCGCGTTGTGTTATTGAGGACATCAATGAAGAGGATAAAGAAAAAGGCATGGACCATGTTTGGAATAAGAGAAGCCTTTATTATAAAGATTGCTTAAACCTTGGACCTAAATACAAAATTGATATGGAGGTTGTTAGGATGATTAGAGGGGCAATTGAGAAGCAAAACGGAAAAACGTAGACCCCGTGACTTTGAGTCTAGCTACAAGACTCGTTAATAAAGAAAAGCGCTTCTTGGGAGGCAACCCAAGCTTTATTTGTTTTATTTGCTTTGTGTGTTTATTTATTTGTTTGTTTGATTTTATTTTCCGTATGTGTGTTTAATTTTTATTATTATTGATTCATGTTCAAAACTAAAATTGTGAAAATGCTTTATTTTGTTTTTAACTTCGTCTTAACTACATATAAAGGTATTTTGCAAAAGATAAGTGTAAGGGAAATCTAAATCGGTTTATTAGAACACAAATGAACATGAATCGTAATAATAATAAATTAGCATACATATTCGTATTTGTTTGAGTCAAATGCTTGTATCGAGTCATAATGATGTTTTGCAGGATTTCCAGGAAGTAAGGTAAAGGTTTTTCCAGAAATTTTCCGGAAACTTAAAATGAAAATTTTTGTCAGGTCATTTCTGACGGCGTCAGGGTTTATAACCTGACGGCGTCAGATTTAATTTTCAGAAATTTTTGAAAGTTTTGTTTTTAAAAAAAAGTTTTTATTAAAATCTCCAACTTATAATCTCCAGGAATCTGCAAAATTATCATTCCACAAGCATTATATCCTTATATATAGATTTTTCCCGCCGATGTTATGCAGGTTTTCGTGTTTGTTTTATCAGGTTTAACAGGTTATTTTGGACAAGGAAATGTTTTGAATCAAGCTTTTGGCGATGCATTAGTCATGGAGCTTCAACATTCTCTTTAGAGGAAGATTTAACCGTGTAATTTCATTATCCACCGAGCGAATCAGGGGAGTATTTGATTTCATTCTTTTACTTTTTTCTTTTACATCTTGTTATTTGAACATTGGGGACAATGTTCATCTTAAGTGTAAGGGGGGGTAAAAGTACGATTTTAGAGAATACAATTACGCTTGATTTTTGTTTGTTTAATAATAGATGTGTAATAAAACTGAGATAAATACCTGTTAGGGCAATTTTAGTGCCAAATTTAAAATTTTTTACAACATATAGGAGTGAAACTTTGATCTTAATGAGCGTCTCACGGATAGGAGTTATATGACTAGCACAAAAACCGTACCACTAAAAAATTTTCCACCCCCAAATATGTGAGGTTCGCCCCTAGAATTGGTAGGAAAAGCATTTATGCTATGATGTGTGTACCGGTAGCACTTAGATTCTAGAACTTGCGTTAGGACCATTCCGAGGCCACAAGTGAGACTACATTCGTGTAGTTAGATTTACTACATGATAAGAGGCATTAGGATTAACCCATTGTTTTACACCTGTGTTTTTGTTATAATTACATTGGCTACATTGGTCAAGTAATTCTCCCACACCCTTTGCGTTGTACTCATTTTTAGTACACGATACCCCTAGTACACCCCTCAGAGCCTATCTTTTCGTTTCGACCTTTAAGCATTTTACTTAAAGGAAGAATTTGTTACACCCCACTAAAATGTACACCCAAATCGCCTTAGCCTACCTTGTATGCCCTCATTTTTAGTGCATTATTGTTACAACATTTGTTTAAACCCAAGTTAATTATCTAGTTGATTACATGGTTGCTAAGTCGAGTCATATCCTTGTACATATTGTTTTGGGACGATTGGGACTCATGGGTAAAGTACTAGTATAATGGAGTAATGGGGATGAACATCATTTATTACCCCCATATGTGCTAAATATTTTTAAAAGTACTCCAAGTTTTTCAATTATCTTAATTCGAGTCATTAGATTAGTATTTGTAAAGTTATGTAAAAGTTCAAGTGTAAGGGGAATGCAACGCCCCTATGATGTATTATTTTGGATGGTAGGGCAAAAGTGTATGCACAAAAAAAAAAAAAAAAAAAAAAAAAAAAAAAAAAAAAAAAAAATCAAGAAAAATACAAAAAAATGAGAAAATGAAAAATAGAAAAAACATACGGACTACCATCCCGTTTCATTTTATGTTTATTTTATGTTTTTGTTTTTGTTATTTCGTTTCTAGCTTAAGATCGAGTCTAGTCTTGGCTTAGCAACGTTGTATAGTACATGTAATTGATCAAGATCTTTAACTCGCCACCAGTAAAAAATCCCTTATCCAACCAAACCGTGTTTTCCTTTTCCCTACACCTAACGTTATAACCCATTTAAAAGCCCTCTTTGATAGTTTATCTTTGGTGCTTACGCCTAGTGGAGGAGGTTTTCGATCCTTTCCCAAGCCTATTGTAATCTATTTGCTATGACAGGTAGTGAGAGATATTATCCGTTTTCATTTATGAGATTTATTTTGATGACACTTGAGAGATGTGAGTATCTAAACACTACTTGTGAGGTGCTAGTATGTAATCTCCGTGCTTATTATGATTGAAGTGGAATGATTATTTGTTGTAATTACTTTTATGTTAGCATTAAATGACCCCTAACTTGTATTTTGATTAGAATAAAAGCGCATTTGCTTGAGGACAAGCAAATCTCAAGTGTAAGGGTATTTGATGAAGCGAAAAGTGTACCGCTTTTAAGGGGTCATTTAAGCCCTAAATCGTATTTATTTGATCAAATATCGCCCTAAATCGTTCCTTTTGTCATTTTAGGTACTTTTGAGGAGAAATCTGGAAAAGGAGGCATTTTGGACGTTTTTGGAGCATAAAAGTGAAGAAAACGACAAAGTCTCAAAATCGGCTGAAAGTTACCTTTGACGGCGTCACAATTTACTCTGGACGGCGTCATGCCTTGGCAAGAAAAGGTGGACGTGAAATTTACTCATGATAAGCCAGTGAAAATAGCATGTGAATTCTGACGGCGTCACGCTTTAACCTGATCAAGGGCGTCACGGCTTAAATCAAAGAGGGACGGCGTCACGTTCAAGGTTCGACGGCGTCAAGCCTTGATAAGCCAGAATGGATTTTTGAGAGCTAAAGAGGGACGGCGTCAAGAAGGTCATCCGGGAACCCTAAAAGCGGCGAGGTGACGGCGTCACACTCTATAACGTGACGCCGTCAGATCCAAAAATCTATATATAGTTTTCTAATTTTTTGTCATTAGTGTGGAACTTAGTGTGTGGAATTTTGGGAGAAAACCCTAAGACGATTTTAGCTTCTTTTTCAAGGCTTTTTGCCTTGAGATCTTCCATGTTACATTGAAAGATAAGTTATCAATTAATCATTCAATATGTCTATGTGTTGTTTGATTCTATCTTATTCTTGTCTTTTGTTTAACATGTTAGGCTAGATTTATCTTGTGTTTGCTTAGATCTAATGAAACCTAGCTATTGATTATTGGTTATTAGTGTGTTATTAGTTGTATTGGATGATTGTTTATCTATGTTAGGCTTAAGAAAACTGGCTAACTTCCTATTCGGTAACTTGCTTGAACGTCTTAAGAAACATGAACCAAATGCGTACTAAAGGTTTTTATGGTTGTATTTAATGCACAAGCGAATTCTAGTGATCCCATGTTAGGAGCTTCCTAGCCGGCTCGACATAGGAGTGAAGTAGGAGCTTGTAGAGTTGGGGAAGTAAGTACGCCACCCCACGAATGGTATTAAGGAATACACCCGTCATCCACGCGACTAATACACACTAACCAACCGGTAAAAGATAGCTAGGGAGTAAGGAAATCTAAGTAAACACATTTCTCTACATATAAGTTTCCACCAAACTTTTCATTTTTGTTATTTTATTTTATTTGCATTCGTAGTAATTTGGGTTAGTTGACTAGCAACTAATTCCGCCCACTCTTTCAAACCCGAGATTTTACTTGCTTTCATAAAAATATAAAAACATAAAAAGAATCTTCTCTCACCCTTAGACCTATTAGAGTAATTTTTCATACCTAACGAACACTATTCCCTGTGGAGAACGATCAATCCCCCGTACTTACCACTACACTATACTACATCGGTCAGGTACACTGCCTGGTGGGGTTGTAAGCCTCTTGAGATCCCTCGAGAGGTAAAACCTGTTGTAAGGTTGCAAAACCCACGCATCAATTGGATTGTAGGTTGAACATTTGTCATGAACGCCAGTGGATCATTTGTAGTTGAAGGATTAAACTTTTCTCTCAGCACCCGATCGTAGACCGCATGCTTCTCATGTTGTTGCAGGTAAGCATATAGCTGTTCATAGTTGGTATCCCTTAAACCTTTGTTGAGTTTGACAACAGTAACAAATCTGTCCCATTCAGGAGTCATGTTGTTCACAAACTTTGAGTTAAGTTGGATATTGGGCATAGTCATTCTGATCATCCTCATATCATTCACCAACTTATGAAATCTCACATAGTAGTCTGTGATATTCTCTCCTGGGTTCATTTTGAAATGCTCGAACTCATCATACAGCTGCGACTCACGATCTTCCTTTGTGAGTTCTGACCCTGCCAACAACATTTTAACGTTGTCCCACACAGCCTTGGCTTCAGTGTTGAAATTGATGAGCTTGTATACATCCTTTGGAAGACCTTGAATGACTATGTTTGAGGCTCTAATATCAGCATCATACCTCTTCTTTTCTTCTTCATTAAGATCATTGTAGTTTCTAGGTCTGTCGATGCCCCAAGTTACAGTCCCATCTTCACCAGTTGTAACAACGTCTCTGGTGGTACCCATCTGATAAGGTCCTTCGTCAATTGACTTAAGAATGTTAACACCATTATCTTTTCCCAAGCAGTAAAGTCTTATTCGTTGTGCCCAAGACTCATAATCCGTCCTATCTAGCATAGGTGGACGAGTGTCAGATCCTGCTGCTTGAATATCATCTGATGATGTGCTTGATGTGGTAGCCATAGTAACTACGGGATTTTACAGATCTTGTGATTTAACCGAGAAATTGAATCTTTCGCGGGAATTTCTAAAATCACCAAGACACAAACCGCATACAAGTCTGAGAGACAAACCGTGTATACACAAACCGACTACACGCTGCAGAGACAACTCAAGTTGACACAAACCGAGTGCACGCTGCTGGAACAAACCGAGTAGATACAAACCGAGTTCACGCTGCAGAGACAAATCAAGTAGACACAAACTGAGTAAACTCCTCAGAGACAAACCGCGTCTACACAAACCGAGTACACGCTGGAGGGACAAATCGAGTAGACACAAACCGAGTAAATTCCTCAGAGACAAACCGAGTCTACACAAACCGAGTACACGCTGGAGGGACAAATCGAGTAGGCACAAACCGAGTAAATTCCTCAGAGACAAACCGAGTCTACACAAACCGAGTACACGCTGGAGGGACAAATCGAGTAGGCACAAACCGAGTACACGCAGCAGGGACAAACCGAGTAGACACAAACTCCCACGCACGTCGCTTTCACTGCCTTTTGTCTTTTTGCCTAAACAAGTAATAAGACAAACCGTATCTACGAGGTGACACAAACCGAGTCCAAGAACATGTCCCAAAGACACAAACCGCTGCGAAGAACACAACAATACACACCCACGAATTACCCCAAAATCACCACACCGTTCTTAGATCTGTGAATCCAAACACCAAATACAACTCTAATACTATTCTTAAGCTAGAAAGTACAAGGTATAACAACTTCTAATCACTATACAAAGCACAAAGTGGAATTTATGCTACTTATCAAATCGAACCAAAAAACCTCAAAAACTACACAAATCCGTGAATACCAACTCTCATGGACCTAACCATGGCTCTTGATACCAATTGTAGGGTATTCACAATGCAAGAAACACTTGTTTGAGGCTTAGTTTTGGATCGAATGGAAGATATTCTAGAGAGAGGTAGGAGAGTTTGGGAGCCTTTGTAGAGAGAGAAATAAGATGAGATTAGATTATCATGAAAGGTCCAACCCTTCCCATGGGTGGGAAGGGAGTATTTATAGTACTACATAATATGTCCTTAGTGGACTGTGGAGCGAGCTGACAGTGGGTAAAGACCCGACCCACTCCACAATATTACTAATAACTAAACTACTAATACTATTACTAATTATCCTACGAGCTATGATGTGCTACTAAGTACTCGGGGAGACCGAGTCTTCAACAGAATATTCATATTCCTAACATTGGGAAATTATGATAACTTGGTTGGTTTGTTAATTCACGGGTTGGTGTACTTAGTGTCACAAACATCTTGGGGTGGATGGATGCACGATGTTTGATGACCCTTGCTCAGGCGTATTTAAGGTGATTAGACCTGGATGTTCAAGAAGTGGATATATACAATAAAGGATGGAAGGTTGGGTATATATCACTACCTATATTTAAAGGAGTTACGTTGTTGTGCTCAATATAGGTTCTAAATCACAATTTGCAATTTAAGGTGATTAAGGTGATTAGACTTGGATGTTCACGAAGTAGATATATACAATAAAGGATGGAAGGTTGGGTATATATCACTACCTATATTTAAAGGAGTTACGTTGTTGTGCTCAATATAGGTTCTTAATCACAAACTTAGTGCAAGTATGAGTCGCGAACTTGTCCTTTATCAAGCTTCATAAAGTGATTGTAGTTTCTCAAGCTTCTAATGTGATTGTTGTACAAGATCTTCTCAAGAGGTAGTCAGGCTTAAAGACGAGAGGTGATTTGTTTGGAGACGTGTTTTAACCTTTTACTCACTTTAAAGTTATACGCATTTCATCAAGCGGTTTTGGCATATTACGAGCTTCAATGAATTATTAATCTGCTAAACCATTGATGAGGAGGAAAGCAAGGGGTTACTACAAGAGAGTCTTAATCACCATCTTCGTTGCAGTAGTTTCATTTGTCTCTTTCCATGTTTTGTGCCTGTCAAATTCACGATCATCACAGACTCTTAACTTTGGCAAAAAGGTCATTTCATGCCCTTTTTGAGGGGGAGAATTAGGCGTGTTTCCTAGCAGTTCCGTCTCCAGCGATGTGAATCTTAGCAGTTCCGGTTTCAGCGGGTCAGATCGTAGCGATTCAGGATTCAGTGGTTCAGTCTACAGCAGTTTGATACTTACTGTTGTGCAGTTTGTTCTTGAATTTATTTCTCAGATAAATCTCAAGAACTGTAAAATCCTGTACACAGTACGACAACTATTCCATACACTGCACCTGATAACATCCAAGTAGCTGGGTCAGACAGCTTTGTTTGATTGGACAGACTATGAGTCATGGGCACTGCTAAGAATTAGCGCATGTTTCTTCTCCCTTTAACTATTCAACATCACAAAATGATCACGAAGTTAGTTTGATATTCTTTATTTGAGATTGAAGTTGAATTTCACGAAGGCGTCTACTTATATTATCTTGAAATCGGGGATGGTTGGATGCATGATTTCAATGATAACTTGCTCGTGCTTAAGATATAAGTTGAAGACTTGGGTTATCTAGTTACCAGCAGTCGGGGTAACTATCACTTAAGAGTTATTGGAGTACTCAGTGTCACACGTCAATGACGATGTCGATAATCGCAAGAGGTGTTAATGTCTCATACTTTGGTTGGGTATTGAGCACTTAGAGATTTGCTTGGAGCATTAATTCTCTACACCGTTCGTCCAACATTAGTGCAAGCTTAAGTAACAAATTTGGGGACTTCTACTTCAGTTTTCAGTATTGGTATATCGGGTTTCCTTCATCAAGTGGTCACTAGTCTGTGTACAAGGTTGGATAGTTGGACAAAGGTTCTAAAAGTTGTGATGTGATCTGTAATTCTCACAAGATATTCTTACCCAAACTGGTGTTCACCAAAACCAAATCAGTCATGCCACTTTCAATCTGGTAATGTCTCACGGTTTCTTCTTGGTTTTGTAAAATCCCGCGAAAGAACTTATTTCTCGGTTTAAATCATAGATTTGTAAAATCCCGTGATGATGGGTTACGCACTCTTGAACATGATCGGGTTAAAACCATTATCAAAGTTCAGTTAAAACATCATGAAGGGCTAGATCGGGGCATTTAAAAGACGAGATGTGACTACGGCGTTAATTCAGTATTATTTATTTGAGGCTGAAGTGAAATTTCATGGGTGCGTGTACTTAGTATCTGAAGATATCGGGGAGGTTGGATGAAGATTCTTCGAGATCCTTGTTCGAGCTTTCAACATTTACAATGACGAGGACTTGGATATCTAGTTATTTTGTCTTTCTCTCTATTACAAAATAACTATCACTTTAAGGAGTCACGTTGTAGTGCTCAGTGTCACACGAAGTTGTGGATATCCAAGAGGTGATGTACGTCTTATACTTGATGGTTGGTTGGTTGAAGAGTATAGAGTACTTAGGGATTCGATGTTGCACGAAGTCTCTACACCGCTCTTTGTCACGCATTAGTACAAGTTTAAGTCACAAGTTCGGGTTATATTACTTCAGTATCAAGTTCATCATATTGGGTTTTCTCCATTAGTGGTCACGACATCAAGCCGACAGAATGATAATGGGGTTGGTAATGAGTTAGATGAGAGAAGAAGTAAAGAGAGAGTAATGACGTCTGTACACATCAGTGCAGGCCTCGCTCTTCATCAGTATGACGTCTGAACACCTCAGTTCAGGCCTCGTACTTCAACGACAATGACGTTTGTACACTTCAGTGCAGGCCTCGCTCTTCATCATAATGACGTCTGAATACCTCAGTTCAGGCCTCGTTCCTCAAAGAAAAGAAAAGTGTACGCTTCAGTGCGCTTTATCTTTGGAAGAAGAGAAATCTTCTTATTTATGGCCATTCTCATCAACAAGTTTCATGCTCTTTCCGTGCTTATTCAGTCTTCAAGTGGATCGGCGCATATTGGAGTATATTTTTATTCACATATTCAACCAAAAATTGCAGTTGACAGGCATATGCAATTTTTGAGGGGGGGAAAGGGTGAATAAACAACATGTCAGTCTTCAAGTACCGTCAAGTGGAGCTACTTACCGTTGATGGTACTCATATTCACTAGTTCAATCATCAAAAATTGCAGTTGGCAGGCATATGCAATTTTTGAGGGGGGGAAAGGGTGAATATTATTCTACATGTTAGTTGATGATTGAGAAATGGTCATACGACTCCTGAATACGTCAGTTCAGGAGTCGTGCAAACCATGGTTCTCCAACACTACTTCTTCCTTCGTCTTTCAAGGTGTTGAAGAACATGGTCATGGAATGCTAATCGACATAGTCTCACGGGTTGGTACAATCAGCAACAATGGGTTTCTAGTCAATGCTTCATGTACACGTCATTAGGCTACATGTACACATCATGATGATGATTCCGATTAATCGTAACCATCATGGGGGAGAGAAATGTGTACACCAAGGACGCACAGCAGGTTCACGTGATCGGGCTTAATCATTTATTCCGGTGTTGATAACCGCAGAGATGATCAGTGGTTCAACTTGTTACCTTGGTATTTACGTTTCACTGTTACGTCATGGGCTGATTAATCGTAACCATCAGGGGAGAGAGAATGTGTACATCAAGGACGCACAACAGGTTCAAGTGATCAGGGCTTAATATCCAAGGATGGATACATACTATAGATGATCAGTGGTTCAACTTGTTACTTTGGTGTTATGCGTAAGACTGAAGAAGGTCGAGTCGTCAGTCTATTCTACATTCTCTGTTGGGAGTTATCATCTCATGTGTATGCTCCGGGCTGATGGGTTACATGTAAGGTTACTGGAAGGCATTGGGTGAGATGAAGATGATTGGTATTCTGTTCCTCCACATTGGGCAATCCTGAAGAAGGTCGAGTCTACAGTCTTCTCTACATTCAAAAAATGTTGAGCTCTTTTCTTACAACTTGATATTTAACTTAATCCCATGACAGTTCTTGTTTGATGAGTTGTGGAGTTAAGTTAGGTTCAAGTTGTTCTGTAGTTTAAGGTTAGGTCCAACTTGATTTTAACCTAATCTCATGACAGTTCTTGTTTGATGTGTTGTGAGGTTAAGCTGAAATCAAGTTGTTACTGGGCTTAAATTTGTGGTTTAGCTTAACCTCATGACAGTTCTTGTTTGATGAGTTGTGGGGTTAAGCTAGATTTCAGTTGAGGCTCAACTTAAACTATCGAAAAGATGCCTAAGGTTTTTGACGACGTCACTCAAGGACGGGAGTGTTAGAAGATTAAAGACGGCATGCATTTGGTTATCAAAAGACTTCTTCATATTTCGGGCGTTCATCCAAAGTCTTCTTCCTATTATGGGTGTTCATCAGAAAGGTTGTCAGATTGGGGGAGAGCACTAATTAGGGGAGAGTGAATAGCCAGAATCAATCCCTGTTTAAAAGTGCTCACATTGCTCTTCAGCAAGTCAAGTGATGAATGCGGAGAAGATTCAGAATGCTGGGGAGTAATGGTTTCTGGTTCGTATCCTTGTATATATTTTGCTTCTTACATTCTTTTTCATATCTTATACCATTTTTGTAAATAGATATATAGAAATCTTGCTAATTGTAAATAGAGAATCGTAAAACCAGAAAAACCATAAAAATTAAAAAATTAGAAAATACCAAAAATAGTTTCACCTAGGCATGTCTTCTGTTTATCGATAACATTTACGGACTTAGAAATGTCATTCAATAATGGCACGGGTCTTTAAATGAAGCTCGAGCAGAAGTTAAAATGAATTGTTAAAACATGTCTAAAATGGCTTGCTATTACTTTAGATAGCAACCCGCGCTTCATATTGGGGAAAGCACGTCGCCAAAAAGACGGCTGTTCCTCCAACTGGGTGATGTTCACCTGGGCATGGATTACTTTATATCCATGTTTCTTCGATCTGATGTACGTTTCAGTGCATCATTTCTTGAAAAAGAAGAGAAATCTTCTTTGTATGCAAATAGTTTTCATTCTATGATTCTTCTGAAAATTATTTGTGAGACACTTGGTGAATATGTGTTGTATGAAATTTGTTTAAACTTGGATTATGCATAAAATTTGTCACTCAATCAACGACTACAAATCTTTAATACGGGTCATTGATTGAGGGGGAGAGTGAATTCAAATTTTATATCATCAAACGGGTTTCTTGGTTAACTCATACTTGTTGAAATGGTTTTGCAGTTAATGGGGTATTAGTTGAAGAGGATCTTGCAAAAACTTTATATCAAATGGCCAAATGTGTTAGTTGCTAGAAAGTTTAGGACATTATGTGCAACTTGCTTATAGTATCCTAGCTTTATGTATCTAGAAGGTTCATTTGTGTTACTTAGGAATCCTCATTTAATCCCCTAAATACGTTGAGACTCAAAACCTAAAAGAAGTAAGAATACCAGTTGTGTTTGATGTTCTTGAATACTCCTATGACATTTGTATGATCTGAATGAATGAATTTCAAATGTCGTTTGACTTTTGTTGGTCGATTGTTGCTTAATGGTTGTTGATAGTGTGCATATGTTCTCAGGATTCGCTTAGGTAGATCGCTATCATGATAGAATCATGTTCCTAAGATCCTGAATTGAATATTGAAATCTGTGTGAATTGCCATGTTCATGATTGCTATTTGCTCTTCATGCTAGATAGTGATTTGACGTATTTCCTGATTGTGGTTTGATTATAAGATGAACTTGGTATTATAATGTGGCAAGCTGCTGAAGGGTAGCTATTAAGGAATAGTGTATCTGTATGTATGCATATCTGTGTTGATATTCTTATGCAGATTCCATAGCCAAAATGAATGTGCCAGTTCCCATTCTAACCATTTGATCAGACGTTCAAACTCTATTGATTGGCTCGGAATTCACCACAACAACAACGTCGGCAGCAACAACAACAACAACAACACTGTCATCACCACCACCACCTTCACTTCAAAGCAGTTCGTATTCTGATCTCGCCAAGTGGAGATCTTCAACGTGTGGGAAAGTTTTGTTGGTGGATGGAAAATCGATGTTGACCACTGATTCACTCAGAAAAGCGGATGATTACATTGTCTGCACAAAAAGGTCAATATCATTTGTGTCATTAAAGTTATCTTGTGCATAAAAAGCAGTGAATCTCCCTCTTAGATTAAGGGGGAGCATAGTATGTTCCATTATCAGAATACATTAAAATTGGACACATTTTCTCCCACATTTTCTAACTCATTTAAATCAATTGGGATCACAAATCTCAAATGGTTTGAAATTTTTGATCGGGGGAGAGAATGTGATTTAAATATGAAATCTGATAAAATGTGATGATTTGAACGTTAAAGTAAGCTCTCCCGTATGTGTTAAACCATTTTGTATATCTATGCACATATTGAGGGGGAGCAAAATGTTTTGGATGTGAAAGTAAGCTCTCCCGTAAGTGCTAAACTCTTTTGTATACCAATGCACTTATTGAGGGGGAGCAAAGAATTTGGCATCTCATGCGAGCGTGACTCAGACGTTACAAATGAATTGACGAAACTCAAATTGTCATCAATCAAAAGGATGCGTCTTGGCCGGGTAATAATTTCAAGCTGGTCTAACCAGTGATGTAAGCGTGTCTCGAAGAAGACGTATCTGAGTAGAGTGTACCGTTTCGAGAAACTTTCTTTGGACTTGACCAGGCCGGGTAATAATTTCAAGCTGGGTCAACCAGTGATGTAAGCGTGTCTCGAATCGGTCATGTTCACTGAAAGTGGATCAATTCAAAAGGTGCGAGCTCCACCCAACATGTGCAAATTTATAAAACAATTATTTGAGCACATGTTGAGGGGGAGCATTTGAAAAAATATAAAACTCTCAAGTGTTTGCAAAAATGTGTTTCAGAATCATGAACACTTTGAGAGATTTTTCAAAGATTTGGTTTATGGCAATCGTGGAAGTGCACCAAAGACCGACCATTGTATTTCATATATTGGAGTTATAAGGATGGTTAGGTTAGGCTCAAGTTCCCACGATCCCGCCAGAGCCGGAGGGATCTACCCAGGGACAATCCACTAGTTAGTGTAGAAGTCCTTAGGTTTGATTAAAAAGGAGAAATGTGTATAAGGGAAGAGTGCCGACTGAGATGGAGCTAACACTGGAATAAACCCAACAAGGTGTTAGTTATGAAGTCTCGGTAAGCACTGAAGGGGTTGAAGAATGAAAAAGAATTGTAAAGATAAAGGGTGAAAAGAAATAGCCCTCCTTACAACTTAGGCAGAAACCGGGTCAATACATATGCTGTCAGAATCACTTAGTTGATTGCTGGCATTGAAGACAAAGTATCATGGACCCAGTGATACGCTGCACAACCCTCCCTAGCCACTCAAGGTCCCTCAAAGGACTCTTGTTTCATTTGTCACGGAGTTCAATACATTTCTATCGTCTCTCTCACTCCGAGTTAGATGATATTGAAAAGGTGGCAGTCCTCTCCAGCCTCCGCTCACTAAATCAAAACGCACTATAGAGTCTTAAGCCACGAGATTCACAATAAGATCTCATAGGAACACGAATTATTTCTACACAGGGTGTTCAACATTAAGGACACCAGTTATAAACTTAAGAGTCCAACGCAGATCTTAGCAATCTGCCAGAACATTTATGAGGGAATTTACAAATGTAATTCTCAATTATTGAATGGAAATTCCTGCCAGGGTCAACATCAAGCAGCCCTGAAAGCAGGTCACTTCGGTAATTCTTTATGGATTACGCTTAGTGGTCGCGGCGGTTTCTAACGGTCTACAGTCGTGGAGTGATCTCCAGCGACTCACCTAATCGTTGATGTGCTACGGTTCGATCTTAAAAAGCCCTCTGTGGGTTTTCGATTAGGAACGGTCTTGGTAAGGATTAGAGAGAGTTTTCACACTATGCTGTTAACAATCTCAAAGTCCGAACCTGTAAGTACCGGACGTTTTATTGCTAACTTTCGTATGCAGGAACATCTGGCGATTGTAGCTGATTGCTGTTGCAGCTGTTTGCGGTTGTAGCTGATTGAAGTTGCAGCTGATTGCGGTTGTAGCAGATTACAGAAAAGATGCCAATCCAGCACCACATGCTCACACTACATCATCATTGTAACTCAACAAAGTCATGATCAACCAAAAAGACCTTCAACACTGCTTCTGCAAACTCTGATGCTAAAGATCATGACACCAAATAGTGTGAGCATGTCGGCTCAAAGATTTACACATCGCATGGAAACATACTACTGAAAGATGGCTTGAAGATACATGTTGGATGATATTTTTGAAGAATACTCAGAGTCATCCAAGACAAAGGAAAAGTCATCAAAAGTTCACTGCTGAATGCACAATGATCAAAGACATTGAAGAATCAAAGACTACGAGCTATGACGTCAAGTTCAGAAGACAGAATGCTAGAATTCAAATTATTATTTCCGGGGTGACCTCCCTTAGGGGGAGATTGTTAGGAATATAAATATTCAGATGAAGGCTCGGTCACCCCGAGCATCTATTTAGCATCTACATAGCTCGTAGGCTTATTTATATTAGCTTAGCAATATTAGTATTAGTATTATTAGTTTAGTCGTATTTATATTTGTGGAGTGGGTCGGGGCTTTCCCCACTGTCAGCTCACTCCACAGCCCACTAGGGGCACCAATATTAGTTAGTATATAAACCCCTTACCACACTTGGGAAGGGTTGGAACTCTTGTCATATTTCACACACTAATCTAATTGATACAAGTTTCTCCCAACTCTCTCTCTCTCTCTAGTTCATCTCTCTAACAACCATGGATCTTATCTTCCACAACCCAAGACCACCCGAATCATCCACACAATCAAGATGGTTATTTCCTACAGTCTACCATCCCCATCATGATATGTAGCACCTTTAAATGGTTAAAGCACAACAATTAGATCAATCATCCTATTTTGCCTTTTACAAATTTCGCGGTAATTAGTCTAGCTTCTTGATGCGTGGTTTTGCGACCTTACAACAGGTTTTACCTCTCGAGGGATCTCAAGAGGCTTACAACCCCACCAGGCAGTGTACCTGACCGATGTAGTATAGTGTAGTGGTAAGTACGGGGGATTGATCGTTCTCCACAGGGAATAGTGTCGTTAGGATTGAAAAACTACTCTAATAGGTCTAGGGGTGAGAGAAGATTCTTTTTTATGTTTTTATAATTTTATGAAAGCAAGTAAAATCTCGGGTTTGAAAGAGTGGGCGGAATTAGTTGCTAATCAACTAACCCAAATAACTACGAATGCAAATAAAATAAAATAACTGAAAATGAAAAGGTGGTAAAACTTATGTGGAGAGAAATGTGTTTACTTAGATTTCCTTACTCCCTAACTATCTTTTACCGGTTGATTAGTGTGTATTAATCGCGTGGATGACGGGTGTATTCCTTAATACCAATCGTGGGGTGGCGTACGTACTTCCCCAACTCTATAAGCTCCTACTTCACTCCTATGTCGAGCCGGCTAAGAAGCTCCTAACATGGGATCACTAGAATTCGCTCATGCATTAAATACAACCATAAAAACCTTAGTACGCATTGGTTCATGTTTCTTAAGACGTTCAAGCAAGTTACCGAATAGGAAGTTAGCCAGTTTTCTTAAGCCTAACATAGATGAACAATCATCCAATACAATTAATAACACACTAATAACCAACAATCAATAGCTAGGTTTCATTAGATCTAAGCAAACACAAGATAAATCTAGCCTAGCATGTTAAACAAAAGACAAGAACAAGATAGAATCAAACAACACATAGACATATTGAATGATTAATTGATAACTTATCTTCAATGTAACATGGAAGATCTCAAGGCAAAAAGCCTTGAAAAAGCTGCTAAAATCGTCTTAGGGTTTCCTCCCAAAAGGTTACACACAAAGTTCCACACTAATGACAAAAAATTGCAAAACTATATATAGAGTTTAAGGGCTGACGGCGTCACGTTGTAGATCCTGACGCCGTCACCTCGCCGCTTTTAGGGTTCCCGGATGGCCTTCCTGACGCCGTCCCTCTTTAGACCTCCAAAATCCGCTCTGGCTTATCAAGGCTTGACGCCGTCAGATTAGTGCTTGACGCCGTCCCTCTTTAGCTTAAGCCGTGACGACCTTGATCACATTAAAGGGTGACGCCGTCAGATTTTTCATGCAAAATTCTCTGGCTTATCATGAGTAATTTTCACATCCACGTCTTTTGCCAAGCCATGACGCCGTCTGGACCAATTCCTGACGCCGTCAAAGGTACTTTCCAGCGTAATTTTGAGACTTTGTCGTTTTCTTCACTTTTATGCTCCAAAAACGTCCAAAATGCTTCCTTTTTCAGATTTCTTCTCCAAAGTACCTAAAATGACAAAAGGAACAATTTAGGGCAATATTTGATCAAATAAATACGATTTAGGGCTTAAATGACCCCCTAAAAGCAGTGCACTTTTCGCTTCATCACTTCTAATTTAATAACTCCTAAACATGCAATTTCTTAAAAATTCGCCATGAGTTATTTCTTAGAATTTAGACAATTCTAATTTTCCTATTATACCTTTCTCATTCATGAAAAGGAATATGATTAAGTCTTACTCTTCACACGGAAAATAGACTAGGTTTATTCGTTTAGTCAAGTTGACTCTATCCAAAGACCCCTACGGGTGCAGATCAACTTTCCACTAAAAGAAAACCCCACGTTTACGGTTTTAACGTTGCATTAAATACATTAAAAGAATTTGCAAAATTCAATTTTAGTATTTTCGATAATAACTTTTCAAGAAAATTAAACACCCACGTTAAATAAAATTTAACCATTTAATTTTCATTGAAAACTAGGATCCAAATTGACGCCGTTTCATCACATCACCTGAGGCTGCTAGCAATGAAAGTACTCAATAAGGTAGAGCTACACTCAATTGCCAATATACAATTGCAATTCCTAGAATCATGGGACTTACATATTTTTGCCAACATCAGTTGCAAATGTAAGCATGTTTCATCCCCAAATCTTTATGTCTTGACGCCGTTTCATCACATCAGTTGAGGCTGCTAGTAATGAAAGTGCTTAATTAAGTTAACCAATTTAGAAACATGTAAACTTGACGCCGTTTCATCACATCAGCTGAGGCTGCTAGCAATGAAAGTGCTCAATTTACCCTTTGATTCCCATTCTTTGAATCATTACATTCAGCTGAGGCTGCTAGCAATGATAGAATGTAACCTCAGGTGTTTCCGTATTAATTGGATGGCATATAACTTAAATTTTAAGGGTATTTTATTTTTGATGTTATGTAATCAAAAAAATAATAATAATAATAAAAATATGTACAAGATGTCATGCATTCATCTTGTATCATATGTTTTCTACAAAAACCATTTACCAATTCGCAGCTTAAAATCAACAAAATTTTAATTGATGGCGTTGAGAAACTTACAACATTGCCTTAAGATGCTTCGTACTTTATCATGGTGTACTTGGTAAGTCTAATATTTACGCACAGGCGAGCGGAGGGGCAAACGTCCGCCGAAGCTAATTAAAAACGCGCCCCTTTCGGATGACAATTTAATGTCAAGCCTCCTTATACCCACTTTATAGTTTGCCAATATTAGGTCCGCCGCTTCGACCACTTTTGTACAGTCGCATCAATCAATTAAAAACTTTAAGATTTAAAGCTTAAAACATTTATGTAGTAAATTATTAAATTGCTAGTCTCGCCTGGGAGTAAATTACCGTGCGAAGCGAACCACTATCGGCACATAAGACTTGGCAATAAATAATTTACCACAAAGGTTTCATAGTTATTAGGTTCATTTATTTTTATTCAAAAAATTACCCTCTTTGATGTTTCCAATCCATCATAATTAAAACACAAAGATCAAGTAATTAAAAAATAAACAAACACTAAATAACACATATATGATCATTAACAATATCATATAGCCACATGCAAACCTTTTGATAAACCCTATTAATAATCTCTATGTGGATTTTTAATGTATTTAATTATTAAAACTCCTATTGATTTTCGAGCTCATTGTGCCCAATGGACCATAGACGCCAAATAACTTGGCCGCGTAAGTTTTAAATAATTAAATACCACATAGCACATAACTGATTTATTAAAATATATAATTAGGGTCTTCCCTAATTTTAGATTTATCTTAAAAAACATGTAGCAATTAAACATCAATTATCATGACAAAACATGCATTTTTTGTCATGAATCCCCATATTGCACTTATAATCATGTAAACACATATTATCAAGCCAATCATTTACGCATACTAAATTAATGACGTCACAAGGTATTCATTAATTTTACACATAGAAGTTTACATGCAATCCTAGGGTTTTCTACAATTTTTATCAATACCAAAAACCCTAAAAAACATTAATGGGTGTCGACCCATAACAGAAAATTAGTGTTTACATAAAAATTAAAACCCTAGTTTATCTAAAGCATGTAAAGTTCAATTTTTATGTGTTTAGTAATTAATTATCATGTATAAACGGGCTCTTGATACCACTGTTGGAATATGTGAATCATAAAAACTATAAACACATAAACATATACAACATAACATCAAAGCATACGCAGCGGAATAACAAGATCTATATACACGTAATTAATTAACTAAATATAAAAGTAATGCGTACCTTTTGATTCCTAGCAAGAACAAGGAATCGTGCACTCCAAGAACAAGGTATAAACCCTAATAAGGGTTTAATGGGGATCGACCACACCTTAGTCGAATAGGGAAAAATAACACAAGCTAAAGGAAGCTTGTACTCCGTTCTTGTACACACGTAATACTAGCATTTCAATGGGAAAAGCTAGGTTCTATATTCACAAACACAACCCTAACTTGTATTGAAACTAGATCGAAAATCCCAAGGAGTTTGGGAGTTAAATTCCGATCGGTCACAAGGAGAGGAAGAAGAAAAGAATAGGGTTTTTGCTTGGAACAAGATTAGGGATTAACAAACACAATGGGATTGTATTTATAGGCTCCTGATTTCTTGTTACCTACTCCAAAAGTCGAAACCCTAAGCCCATACACATGGGTCGGCCGAATCTAACCCAAGGGGAGGGTTCTAGATTCTTCTATCATTCTCTTTCACTTTTAGTCATTTATTTAACGAGCGTTATCCAAACCCCGTTAAATATTAATGACCGTTAAGTGGTTGTTTGTGAAATGAATAAATAAATCATAAAAATTTAATTATTCAAACCATTGAGACTCTTACGTATTGTGTGCAATCCCGAAGTCTCGTGTTCGAAATCGGACATACGAATATTAATTATTATCCATAAACTCTAACACTTGGTACGTTTGTTTTCATTAATAATAAATTGTATCCTATATTTGCATGTTTAAATCCATGAATAACTTATGTTATTCTAAATAGTCCGTTGTCAATCAATGATATCGGAATATTGTTGAACTAAGACAAATATGAGTTTTGGTAGAATATACTTAAGTATATTGATGCGTTGTACATGTCAAATTCACATGATATTCAATAATGGATAAATCGAATATAGGATAGATCCCAACCACATGATTGTACTTTATGGATCTTTGTCATTAAAGTAAATCATTAATATTTATCCTCAGACTTGAGATACCAGATAACAGCCGCGGATGTAGCTCATTTTCTGTAAGATAGTCAAACGCTATCCGTAACTGGTAGTTATAAGGGCTATTTTCGGAGGTGATGCAAAGTTCAAGGGTTATGCTTGTAGTCAAGAAAGAATTTGTTCCTTCAAATTTGTTTTGAAGTATAATACTACTGGGTCCCTCGTAGGGTTGACAAGATGTTTGTGCGGCCGCACCCAAGATCTATCTGGAATACGTTCGGATGATTTGGTAATCTTGATCAATTATAAATAACGAGAAACAAAATAGTTAATTATGGAATGACTTAGATCCATATCCATATTAACGTGGTATTAGAAACAAAAGGATAAGTATGATGATGATTCATCAAAAGGTTTTTTCCAGGAAACCACACTCAGGGTCGTTCTGGGGCCATTGGGGTGTTATGCTAGACTAACCAATGTCATTACTATATTAATGCATATCCAAGTGGGAGCTGTTAAGTTTGTGGATATAAATTAATATATGTATGACCGGATTCGAACACGAGACTTCAGGATTGCACACTTTACGTATAAGTTTCAATGTTTTAATAATTAATATAATAAGTTATGTTTAATTATTAAATTCACAATAAACGACTAAAGAGCGTTAGGTAATTAATGGAATTGACTAACGGTCGGTTAATGTCAACGGGATACGAAGAAAATGAAACAAGACAAGAGAAGGTTCTAGAAATCCTCTCTTGGGATTGTTTATGGCCAAACAATGGAATCCCACATCGGAAACCATTGTAAACTTGATCTCAACCATAAGGGTATAAATACATCCCTATGTATTCATCCCTTGGTACACTTGATTCAATAGAAGGCCAAACTTCTTCTCTTCTTCCCTTGGTCAACGAGTGAAACCCCAAGTAAGGGATTTACGAGTGACCTTGAGTTTAACAAAGGTGTTTGGTTAATCTATTGTGATCAAGAACCTAGCTTTTCTCATTGAAATGCTTGTAATACGTGTGTACAAGAACGAAGGACAAACATACTTTTGTTTGTGATCTTTTCCCTATTCGACTAAGGAGTAGTCGAATTTACTAAACCCTAGTTTGGGTTTAATTGGTTCTTGTTTGATTGATTTCTTGTTTCGCTATAAATCATTAAGGTACGCATATTCTTTTAATTCGGTTAATTATATTACAAGTATTTGATCTTTACTTCCGCTGCATGCTTTGATGATGTTTATATATAATTGTTATGATATAAAAACTCCAATAGTGTCCGTCATCAAAAATTTCATTTTCTCCAATCTTGTTATCGTCTCATCTTTTATTTGGGCCGCCTGATACGTGGCTTGGGCGGTTTCCCGTTTCAAACGATACTCGGATGTCATAGCCTCCCCGAATTGGCTAGACGAGCTCGTTCCTCCGGTACTCGCTCCCCCCGTACTTGTCGTGCTCTCGGATATAGATTTCTTTGAAGCACGCTTTGTTCCCATAGGACGGGGGTGTTCATCATGACCAAACAACCCCTCGTTTGTTTGGCTTGGGACATCGCCGGTTAAATCAACCCCTTCTGGCGCGTCCCATTTCATATGAGCCCGCAAAACCTCCCAAGCCTCCTCGTTGTTAAAAGGAGCGGTTCTGTGCTCGTCCCGATACATTTGTTTGGTGCGTTTAAGGATATCCATGTCACTTTCCCCACTTTTTTGTTGGCGTTGGGAACGTTTGTAATAGGCGTTGAACTTTGTGCAATCACGGTTCAACGTTTTCCATTTTCCTTGAATCATATCCTTGTTTCGCTTTTGAAAATTGAGTCTATTAAACTCATTTTTCTCCCGTTGCCAAAATGTATCCTTGCTTTGTGAACGACCCACTTCTGAATCCTCGGGTCGCGGCCACATAACACGTGGCAAGTAATTTTTCCTCCAGTTGGTTCCAACGTTTGATGAAGTCGGTAATTTCTTCATCCTCCTCCAATGGTTCGAGGTCTTTTGTTTTTTTTGCCTTTCGTTTGCCACCCCGTTTGTATGGCTTTGGAGGAGACGTTGGAGTATCGGGAACATCATGGGTTTCTGTTTGAGATTGTTGTGATTGTTGTGTGAATTGAAGATTAGAGAAATTGGTGTTTAGGTTGTGTTGTTGTTGTTGTTCCCAATATAGCATTCGTTGATGCTATAAGTAAAGTTCTTGGCTCGACAAGCCAAGTGGGTTAGGGATTGGGTGATGGTGCGTTCGAGTTTGAAGATGACCCGGCGTTTGGGTTATTCCACCCGGTGTTTAGGAGATTCATGAAACTATCATCGTCGTTTGGTTTAAATCAGGACTTTTTTTTCTTTTTTTTTTTTTTTTTTTTTTATTTTTAAGATGGAAGTATATGATGTATTAGATTGATTTGTGAAAGTGTCAAAAAAAAATGTTGTGTTAATTGGGTATTTATAGGAGAGTGAAAATGGTTTTGATTTTTTTTTTTTTATTATTATTATTTTTTTAATATAGCCGTTGATGAATAACGGTCGAATTGGAAGGGGGGCGAAATGATTTTTTTGTGTGAATATAACGGCTATATGGGACGTTATAGGGGGTGGAAGTTTTTTTTTTTTTACAGTTACACTCTTTAACGCAGCGTTAAAGGGTTAACGCACCCCTCTTAATGCAATGTTAAAGGGTTAACGCACCCCTTTAACGCTGCGTTAACGCAGCTATGGTCCATCGGTTAACTCAAGTTTAACGCACCCACGTTAAACTTTAACGCAGGGCTGCGTTAAACATTGAGATTGCTCTTATATGAACGAGATATGGCATAACTGTCATATTGAGGGGAAAAAAAAACATTAACTATTGTAAAAAAAATAATCTCCCTCCTTATCCAACAAGAATTGAATATACCAGCCCTGTGGCCAATAACCAACCCCATCATCTCCACATGAACATCACTAATCACTTCATTTCAAACAAAATCCTTCAAAACCCAATGACCAATCTCACCTCCATTCGCATGTCCAGCCTCACCATCAACAACACCACCAAAATCACACACCTTTTTCACACTCTAAACCCACCCATCAAAAATCACTCATCTTTTTTACACCTTAAACCCATCACATTTCGACCCAATAGTCTTTCTGGCACCCCAGTCTCATCACCCATCAATACCAATGACAATACCAATGATAGTGCTAATGTTGAAAATGATGATGACCCAACTGCTGAAGTGGGCTATCTTGACCCTGAAACTGACCCAGAGAGCATTACAGAATGGGAACTTGATTTTTGTTCAAGGCCTATTCTTGATATAAGAGGGAAAAAGATATGGGAGCTTGTTGTTTGTGATAGCTCTTTGTCTTTGCAGTATACTAAGTATTTTCCTAATAATGTTATTAATAGCGTTACTTTGAAAGATGCTATTGTTTCCATTTGTGATGAGCTGGATGTGCCTTTGCCCGATAAGATTCGTTTCTTTAGGTCATTGTTTGTTTATGTTTGTTTAAAACTCGTAGTTGGTTTGTTCTGTTGTTTGTTGATGATTGGTTGGTTTGTGTATTTGTGGTTATAGGTCGCAAATGCAGACAATTATTACTAAGGCGTGTAAAGAGCTTGGGATAAAACCGATTCCTAGCAAACGGGTGCGTGCCATGCAGCTTGCATTCAGTGTTTTGGCATATGAGATTGCGTATTTAAATAGCTTATCTGCTTATTGTGCATCTTTTTAAAAGTTTTACGAATAGTTTTGAGTGTTTGGATGAAGAAATGAGTATTCTAGGTCGGTGTAAACTTACAAGTTTACCCATAGGATGAGATAAGATGTTTTCGATAAGTTGACCATGTGCTTCTAGCATAAGCTGTTAAGCAATCACATACACCCCCAACTCATTAGAGCTTTAAGCGTAGCAATTTTAACTCTTTTAGTAATTGTCATACTGCCCATGCTAGCAAATAGGACAATTTGACATCTATCAAATAATCTGTTTTATATTTCAGTGTCTGTCTCTTCTTCTCTGGCTGGAAGAACGATATGAAACAGTATATAAACTACATCCTGGTTTCCAGAAAGGATCAAAGCCTCTTCTTGCACTTGATAACCCTTTTCCAATGGATCTTCCCGATAGTTTATATGGTGAAAAATGGGCTTTTGTTCAGTTACCTTTTTCAGGTAACGTTTTTACTCTCAATCTTTTAGGTTAGCACTTTGTTTTTGTAATAACTTAATGGTATTCAATTAGATCATTCTAATTTTCAGATGTTAAGAAGGAGCTAGCAACATTAGAGAAATCATTTGCTTTTGGTGCAACTCTGGATTTGGATTTATTAGGGATTGAAATCGATGACGCAACGTTGATCCCTGGACTGGCTGTTGCGTCTTCACGTGCGAGGCCATTGGCAGGTATGTATATACATTAAGGCGGAAAAATGGGTGGATTGTTATTGGGTCGAAACAGATAGTTTTTGTGTGGGTCAAAACGGGTGTGGTTGTGTTGGGTTGACCAGTACCACTTTTTATCCTTTATTACGTTTTCATACGCATATAAACTGAATACAAAAACAATACTGTATTTACTAGTACCATGACATTTTATATTTTTAATAAACTGTAGGAGGTTCCATGCTATAAAAGGATACATTTTGGGCTACTTTTAACCCGTTTGACCCATTCCCTTTTTAGCTGCATTTTCTTAAGTTTTAAACCGTTTGAGCAAAATCTTAACCAAACCGACTCATTGACAAGTCAACGGGTCAAAATTGCTACCTACAACTGCACATTTTACAATATGATAGCTGAATACGCTAACATTTCCATTGCAAAAAAGGCCTGCATTGTGAATTTTGAGGTTAACTGGACTGCAATTAGACTTCAAACCGGATTCTACGCTTTTGATATTTCCTAGTTTACGTTTTTTTTTTAAACTTCATAAGAATGTTTTGAAATAACCAAACATTAGTATTTTACCAGAGTAGCAAAATCCATACTAAATTTGATTTTCAAAAAAAAAAAAAAAAA